>JACGWL010000554.1:0-119962 GCA_034509725.1 Sesamum angolense
TCTCCTTTAGCTACATTCCCATGCATCTTTTGTTTATTGTTATTATACATTTGAGAAGACTGAACCTGGAAATTCAAAGGGAATACCCCTTTGCAATCGTTTTAAAATTTTTTTATTTTCAGGCTTCCGCCGCGTTCTCGGGCCATACCGTTTCTTTCATATATAATAAAGTTAAATATTATATATACCCATGTAAGGACCATGTGGTATTCTAATTGTTGAAATATGTGACCAAAAATCAATTGAATTGGCCGTTTTAAGAAGAAAAAAAATCATATTACTGCCTTAAAAATTACAATGATTATAAGGACTTATATGAATAAGTTCATTTTGGTTTATGATAATTTAAAATGATGATTGATTTAAAAATTCAATCAACGAGATCACTTAGTTTGAGGCATAATTTGATCTAAAGTTAAAGTAATTAAAAAATTATGTAATAGATCCAATGAATTTGTTTAATTGAATTAATTTAAGTTAATTAAACTTTTCATTGATGTAACCAAACATAAAATTAGTTATTCATTTGATTGATATTAAATATTAGTTTTATTGATTTGTATGAGCCTAATCGAATTTTTCATTAGTCAACCATATCAAAAGCTTGTGAAATGGAAAAAGATGTTCGAATTCAAAATTTCCCCTTTAATGGTAAATGTTAACAAAATAACAGAAAAATAATAAAGAGAGAATCGACTGGCTATAAATCAATTATTGGGTTGTTTAAAGCGCAGGCAAAGATCTCCAACTCTTCATCATCCATTTTATTTGGACTTTGATTGCCCGTATCTGATGAAATTCCTATTAAGATAAGAGCATATGACAAAGATAAGAGTTAAAATTCAACCAAACCAAAATAAATTATGTTGGTATAAAATGAATATGATATAAATTAGAACATTCTACATACCTTCTATTCTCTTTTTGATCTCATGAACAACGTTGACATTTCTTGTATTACTTCCACTTTCATTCCCAACCTGAATGTTGTGGAAGTTTCAATATGCGTCATGAAGAAATGACATCATAGTTCATTCATTTTCGATAATCTTCTACACTTGAAAATTTAGAAAGAAAACATATCCACATAAATTTTGGTAAAAAATAAAATGGATTTATGGATTTTGAATTTACTTATTCCAGTAGTAGATCATTCCTCCTACAGCTATAGAGTATAAAAGTTGCAACCTCCTGTAGAGAGCGGAAGTTTTGAGAGACTCTATCATGAATATAGTACTATTGCATGAAAATTTTGATTGAAGAATGTTAGTTAAATTACATGAGTAGAATAGATGAGTTTATTTTATAAATTATAATAGCACATTTTGAGACTTTGGTACTTGAATTAGTAAATCATAATAGCATATGGATTTCTAATCTTCATATTTATTTAGACATATAAACCTAGCTTGCATTGCGTGGAGTAAAAATATCACACCAACTTAAAATATAAGATATGGTTACTTAGCTTATACTTTTTCTTATCCTTTTTTTTTTTAGTTCTCTTAAAACAAAAGAAATTTGTGCAATTATTGTGTTAAAAAAAGTTCGATCATTATAAGTGCAAATTCTGTATCGTAACTTAAGTCTTGAGACAATATCAACATACGTTTCAAGCCACAAAACATGAAATCAGTAATGAATAAAAGCTACATTCAATTTACAATTTTATTTTCCTTATCGAACTTAGTAATACCATATACCATGGTTAACCTAATTCACATAATATTTTTCTATTTATCATAATTAAGTTATTCATAGTAGTATGTCCTTATAAAATCATTTTAGTTTCATCAGTAAATGAGTATCGAGTAATACATTAGAATTTTACAACACTCGCTTACTAATGTATATATGGTAGTTTTTATTAGCTTAATTAGTGTTACATTGCTTTGTGTACTTGTTAGATGGACATATCTTACAATTTTTTGTTTAAATTCATTTTCATCTATTGTAGTGCAATAGATACACTACTTGTAAACCCATCAAAAACAAGGGGTAAGAACCTTCACTTCATAGTTAAGTTATTTACAATATAATATTTTAAAATTTATGTTAACTTCATTGAACTTCTAAGTACCCACATGGGAGAATTATTTGTGATGCTTTATGTATAATAAAAGATTTTTCAATATTTTCAACTCTCATTTATTTCGACCTTTTTATTTTTCATTACAATACAATTACCTATTACCATATAACAAAGGGAAGATATTTGTTCAATCTATAAGTTCACAATCTATTGGTATTGAAGTAATACTTTAGTACAAACTTGAAATAAAATCCCTCTATAATAGATACTGATCAAATTTATTAAAGAGCTTTTGCATGTATTGCCTTCCTAGCTTAATTAACTAATTCCATAAGAAAATCTTAAAATTCCTTACATAAAATACATATATATATATATTATATATATATATACATTAGTAATATATATTAATATATTAAACAAAATAGTTTCTGAATGATATAATAAGTAATATGAGCTCTTGGAACAAAATTGTTATTGTAAAAAGTTCAGTATTTCAACTTAGACATTATCACAAATATTATAGGTAACCACATGCACCATTATGTATTATCTGGCAAAATACATGATACTAAACAAAGCTAGAACACGTTAATGATTGATTTACTTGCATCTACAATCATTGAACTTGCATGAAACAATAAAAAGAACAACAAGAATAAAAAAAAAAAAATGAGAACACTTGAGTGATTTAAGGTTTAAATGTGTATAGATATAAATTCAAATTAGCAAGTGCACATACCTTATGCATTTCAGGAATATAGTTGCGGCCTTGTTGATGATGTCGGAAAAGTCCAAAAGAGACCTTCCAAGTGCCTTAAACTATACATCTGTCTCGACTTCTCTTTTTAACTGAATATCTACTGCATGATTCAGGTTGATCCTGCACCAAAAAAACAAGCACATTAAACTAAAAAGAGTGTAAACTAAGCTACAGATCAAGTAAAAAGCCTAAGCATATTAGATTAAAAAGATAAACAAACTCCAATAGCCAATCAATCAAAAGTTGCTTTGTATGTAAGTTTCAACTGAAACTTTTAACAGAAAATTAAAGTAACCATCTAAGTATTAATGAAATAGAGAGACCTATTGCCTTCACCAAATAAATAATTTCCTCATTCAATAATATCACTTCTCGCATTTGTCTCTACTAATATAATATAGTCATCAAATGCAAAGTAATTCTTGATGCATTATTATGTATGTTTTTCTATTACAGGAGCTCTTTTTATATTAGAATAAAAAAATTAGTGAAAAACTCCATTTTCTCAAGTAGAACTAATCAGTTCAAGGAACAACCAAAATATTGCTCTAATATTTAATGTAATTAGCAAATTGTTTTAATCCTCATAATTGTCATTGTAAGAGTTAGGTTATATCCTATTTTTTTATTTTTACAATTTATAGTAGTAGATTAAACAAAATAGAATAAGTTGTTTAGTACTCAATCTTTTGATGACCACCCTATTCTAAAGGATTAATTTCAATAACTAAACTTCTACAAGTGATCTCTATGGATAAAGTCCATCCAAACCTAAGAAGGAAACATATGCTCCTTATGGTGAATTTCTTCATGTAGTGATCATAACAATCCTATAACAAAAATAACTTGATAGTTGTATAATTTACTACTTGTATACCGTTCAAAACATTCAATGAAAAATTATTTTGGAAACAAGATCCCTAATAATGTGCAAAATAACAAGAATTATCATTTAGTTCAACTATAGTTACATATCCAACTATGAGCATCGCTTACACAAAAACAAAATAAGCATGTAGGATAAAATATCTGTGCGTGTGAAAATTAAGTAAGATAAGTATATAATACAAAATAAAAGGTACAAAAATAAGTAGAAAATATGATGTCATAATACCGAGTATTTATAGGATAACAATGGTTTAAGCTGAAAATAGAACATGTGTTCTATGATAATCCGTCTCACATTGATTATGAATTAAAAAGATAAGCAACATATAAGCATTGAAGAAATAACTCAAGTGCATCCATTGGATATCACTTTTCGATTTGTTGTCATAATCAAATGCCAAGATGCACTCGGTGGTTTGAGGTAATTAGTGTCAAACGTGCTTGTGGGCCAACGACATTACCAATGGTATCAAAGTGTGGAGCCACCTCTTTAACATGCGGGACAAAATGATACATGTATGAAAAATAAATTAATTTTGTTGTGAATGATGCAAACACTAGTTTAGCCTCATGAAGTTTACATTTCTAAATCCAAAAAATATATTGTATGTAACTTATTTTCATTCTGAGAGTCATTTCCTTAATCTCAATGGTAATTGGAGTCTAAATCACCAAGAGAAGAATCAATACAGAGGAAAAAAATCTTATGTTTCTTGATATCTCTTAGAATGCGCTTGCAAATTGGTGATACTATTGGAAGATTTCTGAAGATTTTTGTGAGTAAAGATTCTAAAGACTATTATTTTATTATAATGAGATCGATCAACACAAGGTAATAGTAACGACTTTATTTATTGAGAAATGATTGAACACTCAACATTATTTATTCCTGCCTAGGCCACTTCTATCTAGACAAGGGACCCTTACCTATTTATTGATGATTGAAAAAAAAATATCTTTACCGTCGGAGAGTTGAAAACTTTTGAGTGGATAAAGTTTTGAGCAGCTTCGATATCTCACTCCCCAAAAATATGTAATTTATCTTTCTGTCACACGTTTTATTCCTTAGGAAATCCACGACATTTTCCCCCTCTCTAAAAGCATACAAAAATTACATTTCAAACTTCTTTTGACTGCATGAATTTTCGCCAAAACTTGCCGCAACCACTAGTTGCCTCTATATTGTGACTTCGTTAGAACGGACATATTTTTAGCATCGATTTCTATCTCGATACTTTGGAAGGCATATTCTTCAACAAATTTAAAACCATGATAAAATGATCACTTGATAATGTAAATATTGAAAACCACAAATACTACATCTCCTTGGTTATTATGCACAACCTTGCGTGCTCCCAACTTTGGGAGTTCTCTTAAGATGCACCATAGCAAGAAGTTGATCTGGGAAGTGAACCCACGTGTCAGCAATATATAAATTACTTATACTTTGTTGTCTTTTAAATGCACTTGCTTTGGCAACAAAGATAACTGGTGATGTGCCCTCAAGATGATCGTTTAAGCTCAAAAACAATGACTGAGGTGCTTGGCTTGTTCTAAGTTGTCATAGCAAACAACAATACAAGGCTATATATATGTTCCTTAGTCAAACACCATTATAGACTTCCATTAATAATGAACTATCATTATTGCCAAATCAGCTACTAGAAGCTACAACTGAAAAAAAACTAGCAAAGAATTCCCACACCTACGCACTTTGAAACTCTGAAAGAACACATGTGCAATGGTTCTTCTGTTGGAATAACACTAGCATTTAAACTCCTTTGCAATCGTTTGTTGACCTGCAACCGTAATTCATGAATTGCCACAAAAATATTAATATTGAAGGTTTAATTGTGGGCTACTAGAAACCATAAAACATGTTGAAGAACTGTTACCTTACAAAGTAAATACCAAATGGTATTATTTAAAATGCCTATCATATGAGGGCCGCTAAACCACTTGTTTATGGACTTCTCATTTACCTTTAAGTCAGCAAGACACAAAATGTTTGTTTTAAAAAAAGAGTTGACATGGTTACAAGTATGTCATTTTTGTATTTGTATCATTATCTAACCAATGTTATAACTATTACAATTAAGATGGATGACATCACCTTGGTTAAAAAACCACAGTATTGCGTAGCCCTGTGCAAAATCTACCTTTATTTGGCATTCCATGAAACCTACCACCATCAATATGAATATATTTGGCAGTCATTTAATCATCTTTGCTTCCCACAACCACTTTTTTAGTATCTTTATCACATTATGTGCATGTCGAAATTTAGTTGTTTCAACATTGCTACTCTCCAATTTGGCCACTTTAGATTTTGTGCATTAACACCTTCATTACGAACTACATCATCACCATGCTACTTGGATATAGCATTGGTCTTGACACATAATGACATGTTGCACTGCCATTTGCATCTGGTAGTGATTGATGCATTGCCATCTTTCTTACCCGATATCTTTCCTTCCAAATCCACATGACATACTCCAATCTTGATCATGGATAATTTCTTTATTGACAGTCTTCAATGCTAACTACACCTTTGTAACAGTTTGAATTTCTCTTCAACTTGTTATAAAGAGATAAAAAAATTAAGCATACTGAGATGCTACTTTATCTCATGTTTTTGGTGTAAAGTATTACTAGCTTGTTTGCGTAAGCAAATTTGAAAGGAAACATTGATCCAAATTCTGTTGTTGGATAATTTATTTGTTTATTTATTATTCTTTTCCTCCTGTCGTACTCTTATCTTTACCATAAAATATTTCCACGTTTATGATATTCTATTTTCTCCACAATACCGTCAAATGTTAATATTTTCCCAAAAAGAAAGTTGGCCAAGTACATATCCAAATTATACATGTTCTCCCCAAGTTTTAAATATGAATTATTTCACTAATCAGATTTTAAGGTTTCAAGTCAAAGAGATGAAATAATCATTTGGTTTCTTAATCTTATAATCATCATTCAACAATCAATTATATTGAAAATTGAGGTATGAAATATGTTCAACTATATTTTTTTCCCTCTATCGTTCATTGTGCATAGAAAATTTATATTTTTGCGTCCCATAAATAAAGAATTAGTATTATTTCAGTTTTATTGGTCATAGGGATCTCACATTATGTCTTGTAATTGAGAAACTTGCACTAAACTAATGTTAATTCAATGGTCATGGACTACTCACATGGTTGCTAGTTGTTGATCATGACGCCTATTGGTAAATTGTTATTTTAGTTGTTTATGTGGTCTTAACTACTTTTTTTTGTAGTTATAATTTTCTATTTGATTTAATTTATGATATATTTATTTGTAAAAGAAAATCACAAATTATTTATGTTTGTTCGAGAAAATATCTCAATTTCAGTAAAAGAAAAAGAAAACAGGAACAATTAAACTTGGTTTGAGCCTATGCCAGTTCCCAATAGGGCTAATTCATGGGCTTGACCTGAGTTTAAAATCGAATTTAATTGGGGCTCATTTAATGGCCCATGACCACCTCAAAACCGACCATGAATAGAATTGTGCAGGTCCTGAGCATGGCTTTTCAGGCTAATCCATGCCAGTCTTGGACAAGGTCGACCAATTATGCACCTTGAGTCGTTGAGTTTTCAGGTGAAAAGATATTAGTGTGAGCAGCATTTTAAAGGGAATTAAAAAGATTTGAAGACAAAATAAAAAGTAGCTAGGGTACTTCTTGAAACAAAATAGAGAATCCAAGAGTGAGATAAAGAGATGTTGATAGCAAGTAAAGCATGCTGAAGCAGATGAAAGAATTCATCAACTTAATTTATTAATCATTAAACACTGTCAAAACTCAATGTAAAATGAAAGGGTCAAATAATTAATTTACCATTATGCTTCATATTCCTCAATGACCTTAGTCACCGCTATAGTTGTACTTTTTCTTCATCCCGCAGTTTGTGCTTAATTTAAGGTAAAATTTAGTGGGATACAAGTTAGTATTTTCAAATATGAATTTAGTTACCCCACTTCTGGTCACGATGAAAAACGTATAAAAGAATAAGGGAAAAAAAAGACAAGGTTTATTGAGCATGATTTCTACAGCCTAAAAAATTGGTGCAATATGAATTACTTTAAAACATTTATCAAATAGTTAAAGTTGAATCTCTTGTTGAAACCTAATTATGGAAAAAAATCTCTTAATATATTAAAAATTTAAATATTTATTCCTTAAAAGTTTGATAGGAAAGGAAATTAACTAAAAATAAATTAAAGAGACAAAAAATAATTAAATATATACCTAAGGCTGCATTAAACATGCCGGCGGAGCCCAAGAGATGGGATCTCGCGATAGTACATCACCAGAATCTTCATAAGATGACTTGAATTCCGTTCAGATGAAATAATCTGGCCAAAATCTTTGGTGTATGTTCTTGAAGAATTTTTGGCAAATCATACAATGACGAATGAATTTATAGATCGATTCAGACATAAGAATTAAAGAATGAAAAAGAAAGAATTAAATGCTTCAGAAAAGGAGAATGGAGTTGCATGCATAGAATTCATCTTACATTTATGGAGTTTCCTGCCATTTCTTGGCCACTGAAGGAATTAGATGTGACGTTCCTAGGGCTCTCTGCTCGCAGTACTTTATGAACTTGAATAGTGTTCTGCAGTGAGTGTGTTGAGTGAGAAAAGGCGTGAGCAAACGTGAAGTGTGAGTGGTTGAGTGAGAGAGTGTGAGTGGTTGAGTGAGATAGTGTGAGTAAAATGTTGTGTGTATGTGTGAGTGTTTCAAATAATAAAGCTCGACAGGGGGTAGCAGAAGCCTCGGAAGTTCCGTTCTGTCTTTTTCTCATAATATTTTCCTCTTAATTTCTTCTTTTATGATTTGTCTTTACTTAATACCATTCTAATAATTAGACAATAAGCATTTTCAAAAAGAAATATATATATATATATATATCTTCCAGTTGTCTGTGAATACAATACAATAAATTATTTTCTACATCAGATTCCTCTAGAAAAGGCAAAAAAAATGAGATAATATTTATGAAAAGTAATTTAAGAAAATTCATCAGTTTGTACATATTGGCTTATTGTAATGAACCATTTATCTTTCCAAAATTCTTTATATACAAATCGAGTTTTTGAGTAAAATTGAAAAACTTAAATTAGTGATGGAGTTAAAATTGATCCTCAAAAATTAAAAATTATAAGCATGTATACGTTTCTTGGCAGTTCCATCATTTTAGGTTTTTGTCGAAATACTACAATATTTTAAACTAAGGATTTATTGAGATTTGGTCTCAAAGGCTGGATATTTTGAAAGAATATATATGTAATAGGTGTGTTTGAATTTGAAAAATGTAATTAATGGTTTGGTATATAAAGATAGGTATAAATTAATGTCACTTACCTGATTCATAATTTTAGTGATTATTACACTTTGAGCATTGGATGTCATTCATGAACTGGAGTCCAGTAATTTAAGTTTGAAATTAAATTACAATTATATTAAAGTTATATTGAAGAAATATTTACATTCAAGAAATATTTACACCAATGTATTTGGTTCTTTGCCAGTACACAACATATTAATTTCAAATATTTTGAGAAGAAAAATTAATTGCCAACTTTTGAATCCATTAATCCAATATATATATATATATATATATATATGTGTGTGTGTGTGTGTATAATAGATGCTTAAAAAAAGCTAAAAGAATATAACAAAGATTCAATAACTACAATTTTTTTTTTTTGGAACACAAAAGAAAAAACTGGAGTAATACATTTTTAGTCCCCTATGCTTATTAGAAAGGATGGCATTTTAAAGGGACTGAATTTGTAATTTAAAAAATTCATTCAATGATATCTTTATTTCAAAAGACTCCATTATTAACTTTTACTTTATTGGACAAAGTTACTTTTTATTTTTTTACATTATGAGTTCATATATTTATTGATATTCAATTATAGAATTGATTAGTTATTTCTAAAAATACATTCATTTGTTGTAAAACTCTTTTACAAAATTTAATTTTTCAACTTTATAAAATTTCAATCTTTTTGTTTGCTCCATCCACTTCAGATTAACTGTTTATATGACTTTTTTTCAGAAAAAAATTGGAAGCAATTACTACAAAAAGATTTTATCGCGATGATATTTTAGATGGCATGACACAAGTTTCAATGGTTTTGCCGACGGAAAAGATTCATTCAAAAAAATAGGCGTCGCAAATAATTTTCGATGGTCTATCGACAGAAACCAAAAAAACATTGGGATATGCATCCCACAAGTGAATAACAAAATTACCAAATTCTCCTGACTCTGGAATCGAGTATTTTTCAACGAAATTTGTTTTCTTTCGGTATAAAGATGTTCCAAGGGTTTTATTTCCAGCAAAACCGTGCCGAAATTCATCGTAATATTTTTTACATCTACCATCGGAGAGTTTTTAAATCTTTTTAGTTAAATATAAAAGTAATAAAAATTAATTTTTAAAAATAAATTACATCCAGTACCCCTGCGGTTTACTTTCGTCCAACAAATAAATCCTTCCATTAGTCAAAAGTGACAGAATTTGCTAATGTTAACCAAAAAACTTAATGAAAATTGATGTTTACCCTCGATTGACTTATTACTGACTTAGTGCAGGTCTAACAAATTTTTTTCGACTAAACTACCCTTATAATGATGAAAATATACCCGTCACATGCATTAACACGCAAAGAAGTATGAGGGTAACTTGATCATGAAAAGATTTTATCTGACCTGCAATAAATCAGTAATAAGTCAACTGGTGTAAATATAGAAATTTTGTTATTTTTTTGTTAATATCAGCAAATTCGATGAATTTTGACCGACGAAGGGACTTATTTGTTAGACGCAAACAACCTCAAGGGTGCTAGATATAATTTAACAAACTTCAGAGGGTTGACGTATAATTACTGTTGGAATGGGTGACTAAAAGCCAATTAAATTGGTTCTTTGCCATTCGTCAATCTTTATCAAAATAATATTAAATTGTTGAATATGGTAAGAATTCTTCAAGTTGGCCGTGTGTTTCATTGTACTTACCATTGATATTGAATGGAATTTCAATGCCACAACAAGATGCCCATAGATCGAAATGTTAAACCCATTGAGTCGAACTACGCATAGGTTTGGCCCCTATGAAATCAACTCCTGAGGGTCGGTTCGAAACGTTCAAAATCGAGAACCTTGAGATAGGGCATCTAGGGTTCTATAGAGACTTGCCCTAAGTACTGCAGCTGTGTTTCATCGGCAGGAGATATGGGTCGTCTGTGCAGTTTTAGTGGGTGGGTAGGCAAAGCAGTCGACTAACTGAACGGACTCACAAGAATTGTCATATGGAAGCCTGTTAAGACTTGGTCAGTATAATTGGTATTTCAAGTCTCGATAGTACGAGATTAGTCCTCGGACTTAAGGAATCATGGCAGTCGCGTGCATACGAACACTTTATCTTGGATATAGCGAGCGGTGGTTGTGTCTTGAGACATGGTTATCATAAGCCTTATCTAGTCCAGACGGAGTTTGTAGCAAGGATGGTGGATTTCAGGAGATAATTTGTCCCCTGTCAGTATATGACAAAGACTTCTTCCATGCGCTTTAAGATTGTTTAGACTCTAAAAGACTTTAGCCAAAGCGATTAATCGATCAGGGATAAGTTTTCTAGATCAGATCAGTGGAATAAATGCTTCTCGATTATCAAGCATAGTTGTCTTGTCAAATATGAGAATCAATGCCAAATTACATGCCTTAGACTAAGGTCGGCCAATGGTTGATAGCAGTATTGCACTCGTGTGGATTTAAGAGTCTAAATGTTCACCCCAATATTCACGTATTCTCTGTTAGTGCCATGGACCGATGTTACACATCCATCCATGATAACGGGCTATTTTTCTATTATGGGATGATCAAAAACAATTAATTAAATTATATTTAATTAATTATGTTGGTCACACACGTTCAAGTCTAGCTAAGGGTAAACCTAAAAGTTCACACACAAATCATTGTGGAAGTAATAGAATTAATTTGGAATTAATTTTTGAAGAAACGGATTAATTAAATAGAATTAAATTAATTTATAAAGAAGAGAAAATAAATGATTCGATCATTTATTTGAGATAATCCATTAGACGACTAGCCAAGAATTTAGTTGGTTGAATTTAATTAAATTTTGGGCTTAGCATTTTAAATTAATTGAATTAATTTAAATACTTGAGCTAATTAATTTATGAATTGAATTCATTAACTAATTAGTACATGGGCTTGTTTAATTAATGGATTGAATGTATTCATTAATGGAGATGGGTTTAAATTAATTAGTTGGACTAATTAATTTCTTGAGCTTGATTAATAAATTGGATTTGTTAATTGATTATATTTGGGTATTAAATATTCACATGAGTTTTCTATTGGGTATTTATTTTATTTAATTAAAATAATACATCTTATGGATTAAAAATTGGGCTTTATTAATTTATTGGACAAATTAAAACAAGTCCAATTCAAATATACTAGAACCCCTAACTACTCGGCCACATGGTCTTTTTCATGGATGACAGGTTTGCAATTTTTGTGGATAAGGGAGTTGGTTGTTGTTTTGATGTGGAATTGGATTCCCTTAAATGAAACAAAAAATCTTTCTCTCTCATCAAACACACAATGCACACGATTGAATAGAATGTGAGATTGTGAAATCTCAAAACTCTCTCTCTCTTCCCTTGCTTTCCTAGCCACAGATTTTCATGAAGAAACATTTTCTGTTGGATTGGGGTCTGTGTGCCTCTTATTTTTTTAATCTCTTCATTATTAGCATAATATGCATATAAGGTTTGATTTCTTCCTATTAATGTACTCCCCCAACTTTTGATTGGGATTTCTTTTTAAGTTGCAATGAGAGAAGAATAGGTGAAGAGGATTTATTTTTATTTTGTAATAATTGAAAAAAGCAAGCACAGACGATGGAAGCCCATGGAGGAGGCCATGGGTTGGCCCAAGGAGATTCATGGAGAAAGGTCGGATGGACGGAACCCATGAAGGATATGAAGCAAATAAAGAAAAATTACAAGGCCCATAAAATGTTAATGGGTTAAAAAGTTCGTAATAGCGTAGGCCTAACCTTAGACTGACCAGAGATGCATTGCGGACTTAGTAGGTCACATAGGTATTTGGGCTTGTGATCATCCAACAAGAGTGTGTCAGGTTTTTATTTTGCATGCAATGCATTTCATTTAATGCATTTAATATATTGCATTTATTTCTAATGAAAAATATTAATTGTGGTGCGGTCTTGGACAAATATTAAAATAAATAACTCTCACTTGGTTGGGAAAACTTAAAATATTAGACCCTAAAAATAGAAATAAACAAAGGCTTGTTATTCCATGCATTCCATCCACAGTAATGTAGTATGAAAGCTAATTTCAGCTATACGTGGTCTCAGGAGTTGTGGAACATTTAGACTGAAATAAAGCTGCACTATTATTGTGAACAAAGTTAATATACACCTATTTCCCTATCTCATGAGTCGTGGGGGCGATAGTTTGCACTATGATTTAGTTGATGGGTTAGGACGCCAAGTAATGTAATTTTCATGCCTTCCATCCACAATAATATAATGAGGAAGCTGATTTCACCCATACGTGGTCTCATAAACCATTGCACATTTGGACTAAAATGAAGCTGCACTATTATTGTGAACGAAGAGACTATGCTTCTATTTCCTTGTTTCATGAGTCGTGGGGGGAAAATTTGCTCTATGATTTTGTTGATGGGTTGGGTCTAACACTAAGTAACGTGATTTGCTTAGATTTCTTGAATTCACGTGAAAACAGTGAGGCAAAATATCTTGGGGATCTCGTAGGTGGAGAATAGTATTAGATACCTTCGATAAGTCTATTTCCATGTGAACCGTAAAAGTGGAGAATGGAGAATTTCGCTTGTGGACCTCAAGCTCACTAGGAAAAATATTTTTTTTAAAACCCCATTTGAGAGAGATAGGATATCGTAGAAATAGTGGGAGGGTTATTGGCTGAAGTCCAAGTCCTTAACTTGAACCTAATATTTATGATCGTGCTAATTTGTCTATTTATTGTGGATGTCTAAGATTCCTCTTGATTTTATACTTGAAGCTAATAAATTTGATTGAACAAACAATTCAAATTAGCTGAGAAATCTAAGTGTAGTCCTCCATTTCGATAACCAGACTTATGTTCTGGTTAAGTCTCTACCTCAGACTTTGCTGGAAGGGTTCTTGCCAAGAGAACATATGATGTTCGAAAAGTTTACTCAATGTCATGAGAACAATCGAAAAGTACGCAGTATCATACTAGGCTCCATGAGTAACGAGATACAAAAGTAGAATAAGAGGTACGAAGACGTCTGGTTGATAAGGCACTGTAGGAAAGAAATTTATGCTGTACCGGATTGGAAAATTAGATATGCCATGATGAAGGCCTTTTTCAGCGCAAGAATGATTGAGGGATCATCCGTACGAGAGCATGGAGTGATAATTCTATCCCTAATGGAGAAGCCCAAAGACATCCAGGCTGATTTCGGGAAGGAAGAAACGTATGTTGATGTGATCCTACAATGACTACCTCTCTCTTTTGATCAATTCATTATCAACTATAGCATGAATGGCCTTGAAAAATGCTTTCATGAGTTGATAAATATGTTGGTCCACTAAGAGAAGTGATTGACAAATCAACGCTGTCGGTACTAGTTGGAGATGCTTCAACCTCTAAAACGAAGGGCAACATTGCTGGACGCAAGAAGAGGAAAAAGGATGAGACATCTTCTACTGCTGCTAGCACTTTGAGTGTTCTTGTTACACCGCTAGGCGGGGGTAAAGGAAAGTAGAAGATGGTTCGTCAGTCAAGAATTTTGAATGATGTTTGCATCTATTGCCGAGAGCATGGTTATTGGAGGAGGGAGTGTCATAATCTCATCTCCGATGAAGGTAAAAATCTTTAATTGACTACCTAATCACCATTCTACTCTCGGTATTAGATAGCAATAATTCATAAATCTGGAAATGGTTTGCAGTTGATGATGATGAGTATAAAAGCTTAAACAAGAAGGTCCTAAGGCTATTTGTCGATAGCAGGGCTGTTGTTAAAAAGACTACGGGTTTAGTTAGGCTTAATGGTGATCATGTTAGGATAGTGTTTTGTAACCTAGCATGATCAAATTAGTGTTTTCAATTATTGTTGGACAATTTCGATTACATATTTTGATCAATAAAGTATTGTATTTGATATTAAATGGGATTCATGTCTACTAAGTTGAACATTAAGTTTCACTATCTCATAATTGCATTATGCATACTCAATTAAAAAATAAAATGATAATTAAGAATGAAACTTACAGTCCTGGTAGGTCAATCTCTTCTAATTGAGGATGAGAAAGAGTGACGGATTCAAATAGTACTAGAAATAGGCGATTTGAATCTATTAGCTTTCAAAATAACATTTAAAAAATCCAGCTACATTTTTTTGTAAAAAAATATACTTTTATTTTATTTTAAAATTTATTAATTAATTATTTTGAATAAATTTATCTCAAAATTTTAATTTCAATAATTAAAATTAAAATTTTAAATTATAACAGATTATTTCATTTTTAATATATAATATTTTAAAATTTCTATAAATTAAAATATTAAATATATTAAATTGAAATTGAATATTAGAAGTATAATTAATAACATAATATATATCAATTCAAAATAGTATGAAATAATTTTTTTAAAAAGAAGGCCAAATCTAAACCGGCCTCCTCATCCTGCTCCTTGTCATTTCCCAACAAAGATTGTGAAGACTCTGAACATCCCGTCATTCGTACAATCGCAGTAGTACTTGAGTTGAAAAAAATACATAAAAATTTAGTAGTAAGTAATCACTATAATTACATAAATTTCCTAAAAATTACATAAAATTTCGAAAAAAAATCCAGAAAACTGAAGAAAATAATAGAAAACTCATGATTATATTGAAATGCATTTTTCACAATAGAACAATTACATTTGTTTTCATTATAATTAATATATTATAATTATGTGGTATAACTGTATATTTTAATATTTTTTTTATTTTATTATTACAAAGAATTAATAAAAATAGAAAAAGTATTGAAAAATAGTTAATTCACAAATGAAACAAAAAATGAAAGAAAAACTCTGAAAATTAAAAAAAAAGATTTTTAACATAATTTTAGCATCATCATCATCAATAATTTCATCAAACACTTATAAACAGCAACATTATCATCATAAAAAATTGGGTAAATTATATTTTGCCATTCAAATTATGACTGTTTTTACACTTTGACATCTAAATTTTTTTTTTGTGTCAACTTACCATCTGAACTTTACAAAATTTTACACTTTACCATTTATAACTATTTTTCACCAAGTTTTTTGTTAAAAAAAAATCATATGCAATGCACATGTGATATTTAAAGGTCATTTGATGTGATATTTTTCACATATGCACAGCATGTGATGTTTTTTCAATAAAAAAATCACCAAAAAGACGATCATATATGGTAAAGTGCAAATTTTGAAAAGTTGAGATGGCAAGTTAACACAAAAAAAAGTTTAGATGCCAAAGTATAAAAACGGGCATAGTTCGAATGGCAAAATGTAATTTACCCTAAAAAATTTCGCCAAGAACTAACTAAACATCATCATCATCATCATCATGGCCAAAAAATAAATTTTTAGGAAAAAAAAAAAAACACTAACATGGAGCTAGAGCTTCACATGGCCAAAACGGAGGGGGATGCTTCTTCCATCCTCTTTATGCCCAACAAATATTATTTAACAACGAACGTTATCAAATAATTCACAGAAAAAATATATATATTATAAACAAAAAATTACAGAATTTATTTTTTTATAAATGACAAAACTCATTTTTAAGAAAAATATACTAACCTCTCAATGGGGGTGGCGAATAAGGGTGGTGCGCGGCGAACAAAATATAGAGACAGAGAGAGATGGAGGGAGGTCGAGCAGAAAATCTGCTCAGTGTGTATTTATACCAAAATGTTGAAATGAATTTTCTTAAGAAAAGTCGTTCCAAAGGCCGATACAAATAGAAAAAGAAAATATCTTTTTATCCCAAAAATTTGGAATGGTTTTTCGTAAGAAATGCGGTTCCAAAGCCGATACAAATTGAAAAATACAACATCCTTTTTCCCAAAACGACACCGTTTAGACCTACACCCATCCTAATTAATACGATGCTGTTTTAGAAATACCATACCCTTACAAAAACCAAAAAAACAATACATAATCCGTTTCAAATTAATTCATAATTGTTGTAGAAAATACTGAAATTAAATAAAATATCCATTCTAAACTTGCAAGGGACCGTTGAAAAAATTTCTCTCTCTAACCAAACTCTCTCTCGGCTGGAAAGGTGCCCTACTCTATCCTCTACCCACTGCCACCATGGTCTGCACATCTGCCGGCTACACCACCCTCACAACCAGCTTCCCCTCCCTAAGGCGACTCCTTTCACCAATTGAATTTCATTTTCTCCTCTTCTTGCGCCTTCTTTCCTTTTTCATTTCACATGCCCTTTTTCACTTTTCGTTGCATCCTCCCGTAACTGCTGACTACTCTTCGAGCTGGAGCTCCCCATTCTTCCAGACCTACTCCCCCAACATCTCCCCCTTACTTAATTTCCCTTTTTGTTTCACCTCTCCTTTGCCCCCTCTTTTTGTTCAGCTCAACACTTCTCTGCATTGCCCCTAACAAAAAATTCTAGAACATGAGGCCCTCCCACCTCTTCCTTTCCCTTCCCTTTCATTACATGAACCTTACCCATGGATGATATCACTGAATCTCCAGAACCTAACCCAGCTCTACCTCAGCCACCCTGTAACCTAGCTACGCAACCAACTAAGAAGTCTTATGCAAATCCTTTATGAAAACCCTCTGTTGCGGGTAAATATTGAATCCCCTATTTTCTGTGTGTGGGTAAAATTCCAGAATTACCTTCTTACCTCTTTGGAAAAAATTAATTGTTTGGGCTTGCTAATTTGATTGTTAAGCCACTTAGACTAGATGAACGTACAACAGATTTTGTCTAGGCCAAGTATGGCCAGAGCGTGTGGAACCTGACTTGACTGCCCCAACGATTCCTCCATATATTTGGAAGGTAATGATCTCACATTAAGATCTCCAGTTGTTTATGAAAACTGCCTTCTTTTGCTTCTTCCACAAACATTTGGTACACAAACAAACAACGTGCTTCGCTGAAATTTAAGGTGATCAATCAAAGACTTCGTTAGTGTCTAAAGCACCTGAGACTTTTCCCACAATATGAGAAAACACTAACATTCTTATTAGCTTAAACAAATTCAAGATCCCACACTCACGGATAATAGTGAGGCCTTCCCATGTAATTTTTCAACTGCTAGAAAGGGTTGTGAGTTCTCATGAGGTGTTAAAGGTCTCCAAGCCAAGAAAAATCTCAAGTACAAAGAAGACTTGTTGGGAACTCCAACTAAAACACAACACAACAAAAAACATGAAGGAACCAGGATCAAAACAATCTTTAGAGGTGAATCCAGCTATCAGAAATTTAATACAGACTTCACCTTATAAATGGACATTGTAAATATACAAGAAACCATTTAAAACAGTGAGGGATAAGAAGGTACCCCTGCATTCAAAAGATTTCAGAGCTTGAAAGATATGACACAAAGGGCCTGAGCTTTGAGATAGGAGATCATAACATACAACTTTAATGTTCTAGACTCTTACACTTCAACACGTAATGATGAAATTGATAGGCTGGAGGAAGAGATTCAAGACCAATTATAAAAGGATGTTATAATTACAGAAGAGCCTCAGAACATCACTCAAATACACTAATAGGAACTCATTGTCTTAGAATCTACTACAACATACAAGCATAAGAAAAGTAGAAAAGTGGAGGGATGTAACCTCTTCAATAAAGCAGCCAAAGCTACTGGTAAAGGTAAGAAAGAAAAAGATAGATGCTCATCTAAAACTTTCCATACAAGGCATACAAAATCATCTTCCTTCTCTTCTCTATAGTTTTGATGTTTAAGATCATTATTTGGGACGCTAGAGGAATAGGTAAAATCCTATTTTGAAGGGATTCTAATACCATCCTCCACATTGAGAAAAATTTTTGTGGCATCATTAGTGGTTTGGGGCCTATGGAAGACTTCAATGACATTATATTTCAGAGTGGTTTGACTGATGATTTGAAAGGGAACATTTCACATGTCCCTAATAACAGAGTTTATAGGAGACTTGACATAGAGCTTTATTCTAAAGAATGGACTGAACTTTTCAATGTTACTAAAGTCACACATTTGTCCAGAAGATTTACAGATCACCATCCCTTCTCATCACAACTAATAAAACTGAGCATAGTCATCCTCCTTGAAGTTCCAGAATATGTGGGTTTCTCATCACAACTTCATGATAATTGCTAAATAATCTTGAATTTCCAATTCAAGGCTCTGGCATGTATAAAATTCAACAGAAGCTATAGAGAATGAAAGAAAACTAGAGAAATTGGAACAAACAGACTTTTGAAACATTTTCTTCCTTATTGATCAAGCCAGTGAGCAGAGAAATAATTGGATAGGAATCCCAGTGAGCAACATCTGATTGCACTCAACCAAAAGATGCTTTACTAGTCATGTACTCAACAAGGAATCAAAATTCTTGAAGCAAAAGAGCAATTGCAAATGGTTAAGCTGGGGAAATAAGCACAAACTATTGTCACTCCTGTGTCACCCTCCATGATCACATTCAATTACCCTTACAAACTCATATGTATCCCGATAAGGTAATCTCATCTTTCATCAATATTTATATTAATATAAACCTAAAATGGATACATTACTACATCAAATTTTTGGTATAACATTATTGTATGTATGTAGCTAAAGCTCCCGACTTAAGATGGCACTGCTGACCCACTTATACGGCTGACAACTGACTTATGATCTATCTCCTGAAAAAAATATGGCAAAAAACATATTCAATGATTTTGCCGGCTCTAATCATCTCAATCAACACCATAAAATCATCAACACAGAGTACCCATTGTATGTGATATCCCCACACTGGCCACGTGTGTAGCAATCGCAGCACGGGACATCTAATTCAATGATATAATAATATAAATTAATACTGATTAAATAAAAATTTCTTATCCGAAAATTTCGTATGTTTGTGTATATGAATTTATGTGTGTGCGTGTATTTATGTACTATACTTACCTCAAATCTCAAAACAACTCAATTAATACAAAGAGCTGCTCAACCCCCTATTCTATCGTCACGTTCTATAATAAAGTATTACACGTATAATCAATATAACGAGAGTATCATAAATGCTATATAAGATATTAAATAATATTCATATGTTTTCCCGAATCTTTTCATATTTCATAACGATATGTGTTTATTGCAATATTCATTGAAATTGTGCAATATGATTTTGTGATATGATTATATGGACATTAACATTTCAGTGCTCAAGAGTTATGCGAGTATTTTATTATTTTAGAGAATTTTTTGAGAATGATGATAATTATATGATATCCCCAATTTTCTCTATATTGATGTAGTAGGCCTTGTAGGTAATGTAAATAATGTCCCAAATATTAGTGAATCCCATTCAAGGCTAATTTTATTTTGTTTTATTCATATTGCATTGCATGCATGTGGCATTTAATTGGACATATAATTATTTTATTCATGATCAGTAAATAGTATATTGGGACTTTTACATATCGGGAGATGATTACTAGTTGAGTCGCGAAATTTTCGATTTCATTGGGTATAGAGAAATAATAAAATAATTTACTTGAATTCAAAATAAATATAAAAATATGTCCTAATTTTTGCACAAAATCTAGAGATCTTAGATTAATTAAACATTATATTTAAGTCAATTAATCGTGACGATGGATAATTGCCTAATATTGTCACGACTTGGATGCTGACAATTAATGATGGATCAAGAAAAATTGCGTTTTTGTTAATTAAGCTGCAAATTAGAAAATATGATCGGGGAGTTTCTAAGCTCTATTATTTAATATGAGCCTACTCATCCTTAAGTTGCTGTTGAGTTGACTTATAAACATCTATTTTTGTGTTCAACTAAAGAAATTGGCAAACTTGGGGTTAATCTTTTAGAGTTAAAACAAAAAGTTGATGTACTTGTTGCTCATGTTGAACCAACTAAAGTGTTTTTGATTAAATAAATAGCAACATGAGAAATGCGAACTTGATCTGCAAAGTGATAATCGTATCACTTTTGTGTAGGCAACTCACACTAACAATTGTCAAAGTGCTATGAGAAAAACTGGTAACCTCGCTCGTAAAAATCGAGAGGAAGTTTGACCAAGTAAATGATCTCTTATTTACTTCTCTAGAGTCTCCAAAACTCTCCTTAGATGGATGATAGATGTGGTAAGACCGAGCACATAATTGAATATTGAGCAAAATGACTATTATCAATGTTGTGCGGTTTTTTACTTACATACATTTATATTTCTTCTTTCATTTCATATGTGATGGCATATGAGGTTTTGAGAATGACCATATTAGTTCGAACAAACCACATGTGTAACATCCTCGAATTTTATCCATAATTGAAGGATTAATAGGAAAGTATTATAGAAATCTAAATTTATGATTAAATAATATAAAGATAAAAATTTGAAAATATTAGAATTTTCCGGGATTGAAATAGGGGTGAATTACATAAATCTATAATTTTAGAAATCAAATTCTAATCTTGTGAAAGTTATCAAAAATTGAAAATAAAAAAAGAATCAAGACTATAATTCCGATATATTATTTGGCACCACGACATGATTTATATATATATATAGATAAACTCTATATATATGTATACACTATCATGAAAATAGTATCACATCTATATCTGCATATATAAATAAGGTATATATATATATTATATATATATATATATATAATATTTATATAAAAAGAACACATTCTCATTTTCTTTCCGAGAGTAGTGTCGTTAATTTTGTTCTTCAACTTCTACCCTTTTTGTTTAACAGGTAAGCAATTTATATTCAAAATTATTAATTAATTTGGATATTATATTGTTGATTTGTGCAAATATTAAATATAAATTATATTATTCAATTTAATATTTAACCGAACAGTTTTATGAATTTGATTATTTATAAATGAGTGATTGGTGTAATTACACTCCCCTCTCTTGAAATTCGGTGTAATTATACGTAGATCCCCTAAAGTTTGGTGTAATTGCACTCCATGCCTTGCATTTCAGTCAGGTCAGGCCAGTATACAGTTTTCTCCTCACCCATCAGTAACTATAGAAAACACATTTTTGGGACGTATGGTATGTGAGCTAATTATAATAATTTCATTTTGTGGTATTTAAGAGACATATGTATAACCTTGTGGATGAGATGATAAATTAGCTTGTTGTGACGATGAGATTATGTATGCATATTCACTAGGGATTGTATTATGTGTATATTTTTATATATATAAATGGGGTTTATCTCTAGTATGATATTTAGGGGAGATACAGTTGTAGTGTCGTTAGAGAGTGCTACAACCTTGTAAACTAGCTAAAGTCAACCTCCATGAGGAAGATTATATTAGTTAGAGGCGGTCATTTTGTTCACACGTTAAAATGTTATTCTCCCTTGAGGTTGACCATGTTAGTTGGAGGAAGTCACTTGATTTACTCAATAAAAAGATATTCTCTCTTGAGATTGGCCATTTTAGGTAGAGGGGACCACTTGGTTCACTCGCTAAAGGTTACTATCATGAAATTATTTCTAAGTGAAAAATAAAGATGGTGATTCAAAACCTTGGAAGCTTGTCCACTAAAAGCATGTGGACTAATATGTATGAGATATTGAATGATCAAATAGTATTTCTCATGTTGTTGGTAAGTGCAATCCCATCTCCACAGTTAAAAAGCTCTAATATTGCTTTTTGACAAGGGTAGAAATTATGGGATGTGATCATTATGGTTCTATGTACTAACAGTAGTGAAAGTATCATGTCCGATTATGTTATTCAAATACTAAGAAATATAGAACTGCAAATTAATCATGATTCACAAAAAAATTTAGCAACTCTATAAGCTTGCAAAAATAGAAGAATCCAACATTTTTAGAAATGTTTAGAAATTGTTTGGCACTAGATCACTTTGCATTTCACTCGGGTAGATACAATTTGTGGGCGCAACCTACAATATGAAAAAAGTGTCTATACGAAGTTTTCCAACACTTTTTTCATATGGTAGCAAGTATATAGCATGTACCTAATTGACAAGATATCAATTAAAGTTTATGGAGAAATTAGTCACACAATATAGATTCTTGAGAGAAACCTTTTTGAGATATATGATTTTAATGAGAATCTTAACTATGATAATGAAGAGACACCCATTTCTATGGAATAATGATATTTTATTCATCTCCAATTGCAAGAGATAATCGAAGCAACTTAAAAGTCAGTGATAGTATCTGACTAGAATAATAATTCTTAAACTCCATAAATAAAGAGCTCATTGTCTATGTGGATGTTGATGAGTCAAGTTTGAGAATTGACTTCACTTGACACTTCGAGTGGATTGCTTAAAGGGAATTGATAACTCTAATGACTAAAAATGAAGCTAAGACTGTAGGTTGATCTTCTATCTATCTGCAAAATCATTGAAAACATGTAGTTTCTAAAGGATAAATGCAAAGTAGACAATTTATAAAGAAAAGGCCTACTATTTTTTGAGAGAAAAATATTTAATACCTATAAAGGTAAGTGGATATATTAAGTAAAATTAGTATGTCTTTAACATATGGGGATAAATGGTCTTTAATCAATTAAGCTTATTTAACAAGCGATTTTTTCTTCGAGCAATACCCAATTTAGCTTTTATCTGTTTTTTTTTATTTTTTTACAAGAACTGTTATATTATTATAGATGTTTAAAATTAACATTCTTTTATAATTCGGCATAGATGATATGATAATTTTTTAATTTTATACATTAATTAATTATTTTACATCTATTGTGAAGTACAAATTAAGATTAATTTATAGTAAAAAAAGAAAAAATTATAAAATGTAATTTTAGAGAACCTTGCTACTAAATAAAAACAATAAATGATTGAATAAGTAAATATTAATATAATATTATTTTGATATACACCTTTTCAATTATATTTCCCCCTTAATTGTTCATGATTTATTAACTTAAATAATTATATAATCATTGTACTACAACTTAAATTTTTATAGGTACATATCCATATTAATGAGCCCTGGTAGAAATAATTTTGAAAGAACTATTTTATCATAGAATTTATATATTCAGATATAGAAAAAACTGAGAAAAGTATAATAGGTTATTTTTTAATACTATTACAATTTCTTTTCATATTTTTCTTCATTTGGATGAAAAAATTTTAAGGCCTAGATGAAAAAGATAAATGTTTAAAAAAAAATAAAGAAAGACAAAAGCAGTTAATATTTTTTTATTGATTATTTCCAATATATTTGTCTTTTGGTGTATTTGTAATTTGATTTTATTATACAACAAATAGAATATTTTAATGCTTTTTCTGATTTCACTTTCACAATTTAATCATTCAAATTAAATCATCCACCAACATACGTTTTCATATAAATAAGTTCCAACACGAATTACGAACCTACATAGAAGTAGTATTACAAAACAAAGGATATATATAT
Organism: Sesamum angolense; assembly: GCA_034509725.1. Classification (NCBI taxonomy): domain Eukaryota; kingdom Viridiplantae; phylum Streptophyta; class Magnoliopsida; order Lamiales; family Pedaliaceae; genus Sesamum; species Sesamum angolense. Next base: position 24,462 of record JACGWL010000554.1, read on the forward strand.
ATATGTATATATAATATGAATTATTTACTTACTTTGCTTTTTCCAATTAATCGTTCACCTTAAACTATCAATCGATCATATTCTTCTCATAGATTATTAGCAATACAAATTATAAATCGATCATGGAATTGGGTGTCGGTTCCCATCCTTGACTAGGCAACTATGCTTAACACTCGAGATGCGTTTACTCTAATGATCCGATCTAGGAAACTTATCCCTGATCGAACAAACGCTTTGGCCAAAGACTTTTAGAGTCTAAACTATCTCAAGGTGCATAGGAGAACTCTCTGTCATATGATGACAGAGGACAGATCCTCTCTTGGAATCCACCGTCCTCGCTACATACTCCGAGTGCACCAGATAAGGCTTATGATGACCATGCCTCATGACAAAGCCACCGCTCGCCATATCCAAGATACAGTCTTCGTATGCACGTGACTGCAATGATTCCTCAAGTCAGAGGACTAATTCTCGTACTATCGGAACCGGGAATCCCAGTCATACTGACCAAGCCTTAAGTGGCTTCCATTTGACGATTCCCGTGAGTCACTTCAGTCAGTTGACTACCTTGCCAACCAACCCACTAAAACTACACACACGACCTACGTCTCTTGCCCACGAAACACGACTGCAGTACTTAGTGCAAGTCTCCATAGGACCCTCGATGCCCAATCTCGAGGTCCTCGACTTGGAACGTTCCAGACCGACCCTTAGGAGTTGGTTTCATAGCTGCCAAACTTATGCGCAACCCAACTCCACGGGTTAACCTTTCGATCCGTGGGCATTTCGTTGTGATATTGAAACCCCGTTCAATATCAGTGGTAACAAACGAAACATATTGCCATCTTGATGAATTCTTACCATATTCATCAATCTAATATTATTTGATAAAGATTGTCGAATGGAAAACAACCAACCCAATTGGCTTTTGGTCACCCATTCCAACAATCTCCCATTTGACCATTAAGCCAATTACCCAGGTTCAAAGAATCACATTCTCATAAAGAACTCCCATTAAATACACACCCTCTCGATTCAATCAAAAGGTGATCATGTTGGTTCACCTCTCCGAGTTTAATTCTTTGAACCTGATCAAATAAAATTAGACTGGTGAACCCCCACAGCAATCTTGTGTATTTTAGTAACTCACAGATATCAGAATGGATCCAATCCAACTTGTAACTGTTAAACTCATTTTATCCCACAAAAGAACTTTTGCGGTCTTTGTCCTTCTCAGTAAGGTTTTGAAAGCTAATAGATCCAAATCGCTTATTTCTAGTGCTCTTTGAATCCATCAATCTCTCTCTTCCTTAACTAGAATAGATTGACCTACCAGGACTGTAAGCTTGGGCTCTAGAATAGATTGACCTACCACCCAGCAGACATGAATCCATTCAATGTCAAATAAGAAGCTTCATTGATCAAAATATGTAATCAAAATTGTCCAACAATAATTGAAAATATTATTTCGATCATGCTAGGTTACATATATACTATCCTAACATGATCACCATTAAGCCTTACTAAGCCCTTAGTTTTTTATAGCAACTGGCCCTATCGCTAAGCCTTAGGACCTTATGTTTCAGCTTTTCTACTCCTCATCACCATCTGCAAACCATTTGCAAATTATGAATTCGTTGGTATCCAATACCAAGAGTGGAATGGTGATTATGTTAATACTCAATTAAAGATTTATACCTTCATTGGAGCGGAGCTTAGGACACTCCCTCTTCCAATGGCCCTTCTCTCGACAATAAATGCAAACATCATTTGAAATCCTTGACTGACGAAGCCTCTTCCTCTTTCCTTTACTCCCGCCTAGCGTTGTTTACAGGAATAGTTTAGCAGTAGTAGAGAACATCTCACCCCTTTTCCTCTTCTCGCGTCCAGCAACCTTGCCCTTCGCTTTAGAGATTGAAGCCTCTCCCACTAGTACCGTCGGCACAGATTTTTCAATCGTTACCTCATACTTGACCAGTATATTAATCAACTCATGAAGGGTTTACTCAAGCCAATTCATGTTATAGCTGATAGTAAATTGACCAAGGGGGAGAGATAGTGATTATAGAATTAAGTCAACGTACGTTTCTTCCTCCTTGAAATCAGCCTGGAGGTCTTTGAGCTTCTCCACTAGGGAAAGCATCATCATTCCATGCTCATGTACTGACTATCCCTTAATCATTATCATGCCGAAGAATGCCTTCGTCACGGCATATCTAATATGCCATTCCGGTGCCGCATAAAGTTCTCTTCATGCGGTGCATTATCGACAAGACGTCCTCATACCTTTCGTACTGTTTCTAGATCTCATTACTCATCGAGCCCAGTGCGATACTGTGTACTTTTCGATTGTTCTCATGCCACTGAGTAAACTTTTCGAACGTCAAACATTCTCCGGGCAGGAACCCTTCCGGCAAAGTCCGAGGTAGAGACTTATCCAGAACGTAAGTCTGGTTCTTGAAATCGAGGACCATCCTAAGATTTCTCAGCCAATCCAAAAAAGTTTGTTCCATTAAATATTAGCCTGAAGTATAGTTAAGTGGATTCTTCAAAAGTAACACTAAACAGAAAAATAAGTAGATTATTATAAATATTAGGTTCAAGTTAAGGACTTAGACTTCAGTCATTAACCCTCCCACTATTTCTGCGAAAGCCCATCACTCTCAAATGGGGTTCTGGGAAAACCATTTTCCTAGTGGGCTTGAGGTCTACAAGCGAAATTCTCCATGCCCCGCTTTTACGATTCACATGGAAATAACCTTGTGGGAGGTATCCAATACCATTCTCGTCCGACAAGATCCCCAAGATATTTTGCCTCACCTTGTCACGTGATTCCGAGGACTCCAAGCAAATCACGTTACTTGGTGTTAGACCGACCCATCAACCGAATCATACCGCAAACTATTGCCCCCACGACTCGTGAGACAGGGAAATAGAAGCGTAGTCTTTTTCGTTCACAATAATAGTGCAGCTTTATTTCAGTCCAAACGTGCCACGACTCGTGAGAGCACGTATGAGTGAAATCAGCTTCCTCACTACATTATTGTGGATGGAAGGCATGGAAATTACATCACTTGGCATTAGTCCTAATCCATCAACCGAATCATAGCACACGCTATCGCCCCCCACGACTCGTGAGACAGGGAAATATGTGTGTATTCACTTCGTTCACAGTAACAGTGCAACTTCATTTCAGTCGGAACGTGCCACTACTCGTGAGACCAGGTATGGGTGAAATGGCTTCCTCACTACATTACTATGGATGGGATGTATGGAATAACGAGCTATTGTGTTTATTTCCAATTTTAGGGTCTAATATTATTAACTTGGTCCAACCATGTGAGAGTTCATTTTAGTAGTTTGACCGAAGCCTCATCACAATTAATATCTTGCATGACAATATATCTAATACATATAATGCATTTAAATGAACACATTGAATGCAAAATAAAAGCCTAGCATGCCCCTGTTGGATGATCACAAGCCTAAAACCTATGCAACCCATTGAGCCCGCAGTGCATCTATGGTCAGTCTAAGGGTAGCCCTACACTATTACAAGATGTTTAACCCATTAACAGATTATGGGCCTTGTAATCTCTCTTTATTTCTCCATCTCATTCGTGGGCTCCATCCTTCGAGCCTCTTCTCCATGGATCTCCGTGGGCCAATCCATGGCCTCCTCCATGGGCCTCCATCCTCCATGGGCCTCCATCATCTGGGCTTGCTCTTTACAATTATTAAAAAATAAAATAAAAGTAAAACCTCTCCATCTATTCTACTCTCATTACAACTTAAAAAGAAACTCCAATCATCAGTTGGGGGGAGTACATTAATAGGGAGAAAGCAAGCCTTAAACATATTAGGCTAAAAACGAAGAGAAAAAGGAAAATAAGAGGCACGCAGGCCCCAACCCAATAGAAAATAAACCAAACACAGGGTCCAATGGGCTTCGTGATCATCCATGTTAATCCAATTAACAAAATAGCATATTTATTTTCAAAATAAACATGCACACCCAAAAATATAATGGAAACCATGCATTATAATTAATGACATCCAATATCAAAAATTAATTGCACATCAAATCTCAGAAATTTATATGTAAAATAATGCAACTTAATAATGGACATAAGTGTAACCCATGCAAAAATTAATTCTTGTTTGAAAACCCATTCAAATTAATTTTAGTAATTTAATCTTGGAAATACAAAATCTCCACCAAAAATTAAATTCACCAAAATGAACTGTTTCAGAAAAATATGCAGAAAAATCAGAAAAACTCAAAAATGAAAAATTCTAAAAAAATCAGAATAAATCAGGTCAGACGGCCGACAGGCCCAACCGGTCGGCAGCAGGCGCCCAGGCGCGTGCCCCTGGCTGCTGCCGTGCACACGCCCAGTGCGCGCGCTGTGCCTGCCGCGTGCGCCCTTGCGGGCGGGCAGGGCACTCGCCTGCGCGCGCCAGCCTGCCTGCGCTCCTGCCAGACGGCCGGTAGCGTCAGCCGCTTCTTGTTTTATTTTTTTTTTTTTCCAATTTTGTGAAACCTTTTTTCTGCAATTTCTGAAACAACAAGAAAATTATCAATTTTCAGAAATTCCAAACTTCAATAAAAAATCTCATGTCCAAAATTAAATGCAAAATAAAACACATAAACCCTACATCTAAATATGCAACTAAAATCCAAAAAATCATGCTTCCAAATCTGATTAAAAACATGTAAACATGCTGAAACACGTAGTACACGTTAGATTCTAGGCCTGTACACCAAACCGGGCTCTGAAACCACTTGTAGGAAGCAGATTGGCCCGGGAAGCGCGGCGGAAGCGCAAATAATCGAGAAAAAGTAAAACAAGCGATAATTAATGAAATTAATTCTGATCAAGGGGTGTACCTTTGACCTCGCCCGGGCATTCGGTGTATCAAATAATACATAGGCCAAGAAATACGAGAAAAAGAAAAGGAGCAAAAAAATGAAGTTTTACCTTCATCATTTTTCTCGTACGGCTACAAGCATTGTCTCCTCTCGTGTTCGTTTCTGGATCCGTCCAGGACGAGACCTCGATCTTGAGATCCTCCCAAGAATGACACACCACCACTAAAGGATGTGGAGATTTCGTGCTAGCAAAACCTCAACAGAAGAGATAGAGATCAAAACAATCGCTATGAATTAACGTGTTTTGATCTCTCTTTCGTTTTTCCTTTTGATCTCTAAGACCAAATGAAAAACTGATATGAAGAACATGGGAGAGAGAGAGAGGCACGAAATTTGTGAGGTTTTGAGAGGCTAGTATGTGTTGTGTGTGTGGCTAGGGTTTAATGAAGGTATATATATGACCCAGTCATACACATACTAGGAGTCCTAACCTAGTTAGGCTCCAAACAACCATCCTAACCCTAGCCACCCTTAAGCACGAATTTTGACTTCTAAATCAGCCAATGAACCTTCCAAAATTGTCCTCCTTAAATTGGCCAAGGTCCAACCAAGGCCTTGGGCTTGTATTTAATGAATCGGGCTCCATATGATCAAGCCCTCGTCTTATGAACTTATATTAAATCTAATTTAATCATAAGCCCAGCATTTAACTCTTTATCTTTTAATCTAATTAAAAGATCCAAGCCCATGCTCTCTCTTTCAATTATAAAATCCAATTTATAAATCAAGCCCAAAAATTAATCCAATTAATTTTACTAGCTAACATGAAATTCTATTTAATCTGATTAATTTAATTTCAAGTCATCCATCCAATGGATTGGTATAAATAAATGATCCAATCATTTATTCTCTCCAAAGAATAATTTAATCCAATTAAATTAATCTGACTCTTCTAGAATTAATTCCAAATTAATTCTATCCCACTATAGTGGTAGGGTGTGACTCTTTAGGTTCACCCTTCAGCTAGACTTGGGCATGTGTGACCAACATAATTAATTAAATCTAATTTAATTAATTATTTTCGATTATCCCATAAGCGAAAATGGCCCGTTACCATGGGTGGTGTCTAACAATAGTCCATAGCACTAGAGATTAGGTGAATGTTGGCGTGAACATTTAGACTCCGAATCCATACGAGTACGGTCCTACTGTCAACCATCTCCTGGCCTTAGTCTAGGGCATGGAATTGGGTATCGGTTCCCATCCTTGACTTGGCAACTATGATTAACACTCGAGATGCGTTTACTCTACTGATCCGATCTAGAAAACCTATCCCTGATCGATCAATCGCTGTGGCCAAAGACTTTTAGAGTCTAAACCATCACAAGGTGCATAAGAGAACTCTCTGTCATATAATGATAGGGGACAGATCCTCTCTTGTAGTCCACCATCCTCGCTACATACTCGAGTGCACTAGATAAGGCTTATGATGACCTTGCCTCATGACACAACTCCACGGGTTAACCTTTCGATCCGTGGGCATTTCGTTGTGATATTGAAAGTCCACTCAATATCAGTGGTAAGCACAACAAAATATATTGCCATCTTGATGAATTCTTACCATATTCACCAATCTAATATATTTAATAAAAGATTGTCGAATGGAAAACAGCCAATCCAATTATCTTTTGGTCACCCATTCCAACACATACTAGCCTCTCCAAACCCTCAAAATTTCGTTCTTCTCTCTCTCCCCACATGTTCTCCATCTTCAAGTTTGTTTTTTTGGTCTTAGAGATCAATGAAAAATGAAAGAGCGATCAAAACACATTAATTCATAGCGATTGTTTTTGATCTTCATCTATTCTATGGAGATTTTGCTAGCACAAAATCTCTACATCCTTTACTGGTGGTGTGTCATTCTTGGGAGGATCTCAAGATCGAGTTCTCACTGTGGCTGGATCCAGAAACAAAAATGGAGAGGAGACAATGCTTGTAGCCGTACGAGCAAACGACGAAAGGTAAACGTTGTTTATGGTTTTCGATCCTTGTCTTTTCTCGTGTATTCTTAGCCTTTGAATTTATACTAATACACCGAACGCGCAGGAAAGATGAAGGTTACACCCCTTGATCGGGACTAATTTCTATTGTATATCGCATGATTTATCATTTTTCAAATTTTTGCGCTTTCACCGCGCTTCCTGGTCCAATCCGCTTCCTTCGCTGGCGCCCAGCATTGATATGCCAGCCATGCAGCTTAGGGTTTTGGAAAACCCAAATCCAATGTTCTCGGATATTGAGTTCTCTCTAGTTGCCACTATGCCTAGCCTTTGCAGTCCACCGACGGTTGAGGCGAACGCGGAGCTATCCCAACCGACGCAGTCGTCGATCGTCACGCAACGAACTCCGGCACAGCGTCCCCTCCATCGTATCCCCTAGTCCCAGTTACTAAGCAAAATCGAGCAAGCCGAAGTGGATTGGAATTTTCATCGGTAATGTTCCGTTACATGCTACAACATCTGTGCATTCGACTGATTATTTGGCTGATAGTTCTCATAACTCCTCGCGGAAACCTTAATTTTTTTCCCCCATCGATACAAAATGCAGAAGTCATTGTTTTTAATTTATAAAGTTTAAAAATCCTAACCAAATTTTCTTTCTTTTTTGGAGACATTGCATAAGCTGACAAAGGAGTGTACCTTTGAGCCACCTCTTGCCGAATGTTGAGATTCACCAGCGATGATCAAAACGTAGAACCATTAGATTAGGATTTTATTTTATTTTTGTATTTCTATTTTAAGTTAAATTTGTAACTTTTAGTTTTGTTTTTAATTGATTACTAGTAATTTTAATTTTAAAAAATAATTTTATTATTTTTATATTTAACTAAAAATAATTATTTATTATGCAATCTTAATCATAGAAATAGAAATAATTTTTTGAAAAAATTAAAAAAACTCTTAGATGGTAGATGCCAAAAATATTACGATAAATTTTGGCACAATTTGCTGGAAAGAAATCCCTTGGAAAATCTATATACCAAAAAAAAAAAAAATTTGGTTGCAAAATATTCCATCCCATATTCACCAAAATTTGATAATTTTATTATTCTTTCGTCAGATGCATATTGCGTCGGTTTTTTTTTTTTTTTCTATTGACAAACCATCGGAAATTATTTACGATGCCTAATTTTCGGAATAAAGCTTTTATGTTGGCAAAATTATTGAAACTCGTGTCAAGCCCTCTAAAATTCCATCGCTACAAAACCTTTTTGTTTTTTGTTTGCACTTATTGCTTTCAACATTTAAATTGGATGTAGCAAACAGAAAGATTGAAAATTAATAAAGTTGAAAAATTAAATTTTGTAAAAGAGTTTTAAAACAAATGGATGAATTTTGTTAGAAATAACTAATCATTTCCATAATTGAATATCAATACATATATTAATTCGTAATGTAAAAAGATAAAATATAACTTTGTCCAATAAAATAAAAGTTAATAAGTGAGTCTTTTGAACTGAAAATTTCATTGGAGGGATTTTTTAAATATACAAATTCAGTCCCTTTAAAATGTGACACCTTCTGAGCAGCATAGAGAACTAAAAATGTATTAGTCCACTTTTTTGTTGTGTGGTTCAATAACAAAATTGTAGCAGAGGAATCTTTGTTATTTTTTAGCTTTTTTAAGTATCTATTATATAACTTTAATATAATTGCAAATTAGTTTCAAACTTAAATTAGTGGACTCCAGTTCATGAATGAAATCAATGCTCAAAGTGTAATAATTACTAAAATTATGAATTAGGTAAGTGACATTAATTTATACCTATCTTCATATACCAAACCATTAATTACATTTTTCAAATTCAGACACACCTATCCATATATTTCTTCCACAATATCCAGCCTTTCAACCAAATCTCAGTAATTCCTTAGTTAATAATATTTTCGAATTTCAACAAAAATCCAAAATGATTGGATTGACAAGAAAGGTCTACATAATTAATTTTTTCATTTTTCAGTATCAATTTTAACTTCATCACTACTTTAATCTTTCCAGTTTTACTCAAAAATTGGAGTTGTATGTAAAGAAGTTTTCAAAGATAAATGGTTGATTACAATACAAAAATACGTACAAAATGCTGAACTTTCTTAATTAATTTTCATAAACATTATCTCTTTTTCTCATATTTTTCTAGAGGATTCTGATATAGAAAATAATTTATTATTTTGTATTCATAGATAGCTTGAATATATATATATATTATATATATATATATATTCTTTCAAAAATGCTTCTTTTCTAATTATTAAAATAATATTAAGTGAACACAAACCACAAAGAGAAGAAATTAAGGGGAAAATATTATGAAAAAAAGACATAACGGAAGGCAAATTGAATTGGTATGACTATGTTACTATTGCCAGATTTTAATGTCAGAAAATATTTGAAATAGAATAAAATTGGGGTAGATATTAGCATAAGTACTAAGTAAGCGGGTAATAGGACCAACTATAAATGCGGGCAACAATAATTATAGGAGGCATTATTTGTTTTCCTAGTCTTTTGACACAATAAGGGGTCTAGAAAATTCCTTTAGATCTTGTTTCGTAAAAAGATCTTAGTCTTTGTTTTGGTTTTCCAGATGTATTAGAACTTCTTTTAGATTTATTCGAGCTTTGTTGTTTGAAACACACATACACAAACACTATTTACTCACACTCTCTCGCTCAACCACTCATACTTCACGTTTGGTCACGCTTTTTCTCCCTCAGCACATCCACTGCAGAACACTCTTCAAGTCCATAAAATGCTACGCGCAGAGAACCCTAGGACGGTTACATCTTATTCGTTCAGTGGCCGAGAAATGGCGGAAAACTCCAGAAATGTAAGATGAATTCTATGCACGCAACTCCATTTTTCCTTTTCTCAAGCATTTAATTCTTTCTTTTCCCTTCTTTCATTCTTATTTCTGTGTCGTACGATTTCCTACCAAAATTCTTCAAGAACGTGCACTAAAGATTTCGGCTGGATTATTTCATTCGACCCAAATTCAAATTCATCTTGTGAAGATTCCGATGATGTATTTTCAGTGGATACCATCTCTTGTTCTTCACATGCAATTTCAATGGAGTGTCAGGTATGTATTTAATTATTTTTCTTTTTGTCTCTCTAATTTATTTTTAATTAATTTCCTTTCCTAGTAAAGTTTTAAAACTAAATATATTAAGAGATTTTTTTTTTTCAAAATTAGGGTTCAATAAGAGATTCAACTTTAATTATTTAATAATTATTTTAAAGAAAAATTCATATAGAATCCATTCTTGAGGCTGTAGAAATCATGTCCAAGAAAACTTGTCTTATTTTTTTATGGAGTGAGTAAAATCATATTTGAAAATACTAACTTTTATGCCACAAACTTTATCTTAAATTAAGCACAAAGTGGGGGATAGAGAGAAAGTGCAATAACAATGGTGAAGAATGTCATTGAGGAATATGTAGCTAAATGGTTAATTAATTATTTGACCCTTTCATTTTAAGTAGAGTTTTCAGGGTGTTTAATGATTAATTAATTAAATTTTTTATCTAATTTATAATTTATTTATTTAAAAAAATTATAAATTATTTAAATTTGTTCAAAAAAATATCTCAATTTCCTAAAAAAAAAAAAAAAGCACAATTTGGCTGGGTTTGAGCCTCGGACAAGTCTCAATGCGGCTAAATCATGGGCTTGACCTGCGTCTAAAAATGGATTCAGTTGAGGCTCATTTAATGGCCCATGACCACCTCAAAACTGACCATGAATAGCACTAATCAGGTCTTGAACATGGCCTTTGGGCTAGTCCATGTCAGTCTTGGACCGACTTGACCCATTATGCATTATGAGTCATTGAGTTTTGAGGTAAAAATATCTAAGTGTGAGCATCATTTTAAAGGCAATTAAAAAGATCAATTTGGAGATAAAACAAAAGGTATATAGGGTACGTCTTGAAACAAAATAGAGCATTGAAGAATGAGATAAAGAGACGTCGGTAGCAAGTAGAGCACGTTGGAGCAAATGAAGGAATTCACCAACTTAATTAATTAACCATCAAACACCCGTCAAAACTTTACGTAAAATGAAATGGTCAAGTAATTAATTAACCATTCAACTTCAAATTCCTCAACAACATTCGTCACCACTGCTGTTGCAGTTTCTCTTCATCCCCATTTTGAACCTAATTTAAGGTAACATTAGTGGGATAGAAGTTAGTGTTTTCAAATATGAGTTTAGTCACCCTCCCTTCCGATCATGATAAAAAAATATATCAAAAAATAAGTTAAAAAAAGACAAGATTTATGAGCATGATTTCTACAGCCTCAAGAATGAGTTCCACATGATTTTACCTTAAAACATTTATCAAATAATTAAAGTTGAATGTCTTGTTGAACCCTAATTACGGGAAAAGAATCTCTTAATATATTCAAAATTTAAATATTTATTTTTTAAAACATTGACAGCATAGGAAATCAATTAAAAAAATTAGAGAGACAAAAAGAAAAATAATTAAATAGATACTTGAAGCTCCATTAAACTTGCCTGCGGAGCACAAGAAATGGGATCCGACGATAATACATCATCCGAATTTTCACAATTGAATTTGAGTTCGGGTCGGATGAAATAATTCGGCCAAAATCTTTAGTGTATGTTCTTGAAGAATTCTGTTGGCAAATCATATGATGACGATTAATTAACAAATCAATTCAAAACTAAGAATTAAAGAAGGAAAAAGAAAGAATTAAATGCTTGAGAAAACGAAGAATGTAGTTGCATGCATAGAATTCATCTTACATTTTTAGAGTTTTCCGCCATTTCTCGACCACTGAAGGAATCAGATGTAATGTTCCTAGGGCTGTCTACATGCAGTACATTATGGACTTGAACAGTGTTTTGCAGTGAGTGTGTTCAGGGAGAAAAGGCATGAGCAAACCTGAAGTATGAGTGGTTGATTAGAAGAAAAATGCAAATAATTCTCTCTATGCGGTTCTTCAAAGCTTAAGAATATTCAAATGCATTCAAGGCAAAGATCGGGTCTTTAATCAAAGACACGATAAAATTAGAGCTCACAAATTTTGGCACGCCTAGTGGGACCATCTTGACCTCTCATCTCTTCTCATATCAAATCAACTTCAAAGGTCAATGGAGATGAAGATCAATCTTTCCAACTCCCCATGTTTCAAATATCTAATGTCGAGTTTGCAAGCTTCTTCTAGACGAAACTATTATGTGGGGGCAAGTAGAGATGTCGTTATTGCATTACCTCTCAAATTTTCACTTAAGTTGGGGGTACAACAAGAAGCTCAAGTTGCGGAGAAAGATTTGCTCAATAAAAATATGATTCATTCATTGTCAACAAGATCAAAAGCTAAAATTACAACAGTTATGATTGTGCAAACTACTTCAATCGAAAAAATTCATTGAAACATGTTCAAACACGCGATGACCAGCTTAACAAACTCCACGACAAGTTTCAAAGTACGCCAACATTGAATGAATTTGAAGAGAGTGTTTCAAACAACAATGCTCATCAAGGGGTAGCAGAAGCCTCGGATGTTTTGTTCTATCCTTTTTCATAATATTTTCCTCTTAATTTATTCTTTTTGGTTTGTCTTTACGTAATATTATTGTAATAATTAGACAAGAAGCAATTTTAGATAGAAATATATATAGATTCAAGTTGTTTACGAATACAATACAATAAATTATTTTCTACATCAAATTCATCTAGAAAAAGCAAAAAAACAAATAGATAATATTTATGAAAATTAAGTAAGAAAGTTCATCAATTTGTACATATTGTACTACTGTAATATTACCATTTATTAGAAAAAATCATTGTATACAACTCTAGATTTTTAGTAAAATTGGAAAACTTAAAGTAGTGATGAAGTTAAAATTGATATTCAAAAAAAAAAAAAAAAAAAAATTAATCATGTGTACCTTTCTTTACAGTTCAATCATTTTGGGTTTATGTTGAAATTCGAAAATATTATTAACTAAGGATTTATTGAGATTCAGTTTCAAAGGCTAGATATTTAAAAGAAATATATGTGATAGGTGTGTCTGAATTTGAAAATGTAATTAATGATTTGGTGTATAAGATAGGTATGAATTAATGTCACTTTACGAATTCATAATTTTAGTGATTATTACACTTTGAGCATTGGATTTCATTCATGAACTGGGGTTAGTAATTTAAGTTTGAAATTAAATAACAATTATATTAAAATTATATGGGCAAACTAATGTGTGTAAGAAATGTTTACACCAATGTATGTTCTTTGCCATCACAAAAAAATATCATTTTCAAATATTTTGAGAAGAAAAATAAATTGACACTTTTGAATCCATTAATCCCAATATATACACACATATATATACAATGGATACTTAAAATAACTAAAAGAATAAAAAATATTCAATTGCTATAGTGCTTTTATTGGAACGCACAATAATAAATTGGACTAATACATTTGTTGTAAAACTATTTTACGAAATTTAATTTTTCATCTATATTAGTTTTCAATCTTTTTGTTTGCTTCATCCAACTTAAACGTTGAAAAAGATCACTGCAAAAAAAAAAAAAAAAAAAAAAAAGATTTTATGGCGATAGAATTTTAGACAACTTGACACAAGTTTCAATTATTTTGCCAACGAAAATCTTCTTTCAGAAAATTAGGCATCGAAATAATTTTTGATGATTTCTAGAAAGAAACCAAAAACACATCAAAATATGCATCCTACGAACGAATAACAAAATTACAAAATTCTAGTGAATTTGGGATGGAATATTTTCAAACCAAATTTGTTTTGTTTTGTTTTTTTTTTTTGGAAATACAACTGTTCCAAGGGTTTTGTTTCCAGCAAATCGTGCTGAAATTCATTGTAATATTTTCACCATCTACCATTGAAGAGTTTTTTAATTTTTTATTTCTATAATAAAGTTTCCATGATAAATAATTATGTTTAGTTAAATATGAAAATTAAGTTTTAAAAATAAAATTAATTGTAATAGATTAAAAAAATGAAAGTTACAAATTTAACTTCAAATATAAATACAAAAATACAAAAATAAAATAAAATCCTAATCTAATGGTTCGACGTCTTGATCATCGCCTGGAGGGTGAGTCTCAGCATCCGGCCGTAGGCAGATGCAAGGTAACCTCCTCTATCATCTTATGCAATTTCTCCAGAAACAAATATAAAAGAAAGACAAATTGGTTAGGGTTTTTTAAAACATATAAATTTAAAAAAAATTACTAACTGCAACCTCCTCCTCCAATAGGCGGCTCCAAAAGTTGTCCTCCTTGTAACAATTGACTAACTCCTCCATCTACTCGGACGGCTAGTTGAGCTGAGACTTCTAGGGGTGTTTACAATTCGATTAATAGATCGAGAACGAACCGAACTAAATTTTTGATTTGTTAAAACAAATCGGTTTCTCGGTCAGTTTTTTACCGAACTAAAAAACCAAAATTTTATATATATATTTTTTAATTTTATTAATTATATGTAATATATTATATATTATTTAATATATTATAAGTTTATATTTTAAAATATATAAATAAATAGTAAATATACATAACTAATATATTTATTTAATGTATATAAATAAACATATACAACTAAATTGAGTCATACATGAGACATGAGTGCTTGACTAATTAACTTGAGTCATTGATGTTGGAATGGGTGATCAAAAGCAAATTAGATTGGTTGTTTAAATTCAACAATTTTTATCAAATAATATTAGATTGATGAATACGGTAAGAATTCATCAAGATGGTAATGTGTTTCATTGTGCTTACTACTGATATTGAACGGGGTTTCAATGTCACAACGAGATGCCTAAGGACCGAAAGGTTAAACCCATGGAGTGGGGATGCGCATAGATTTGGCATCTATTAAACCAACTGCTGAGGGTCGATTTGAAACATTTCAAGTCGAGGGCTTCGAGATTGGGCATCGAGGGTCCTATGGAGACTTGCACTAAGTACTGCAGTCGTATTTAGTAGGCAAGAGACGTAGGTCGTCTATGCAGTTTTAGTGGATTAGTTGGCAAGGTAGTCAACTGACTGAAATGACTCACGCGAATTGTCATGTGGAAGCCTCTTATGTGATGGTCGATATAACTGGGATTTTCAATTCTGATAGTACGAGATTAGTCCTTGTACTTGAGGAATCATGGTACTCACGTGCATACAAAGACTATATCTAGGATATGGCGAGTGGTGATTGTATCATGAGGCATGGTCATCATAAGCCTTATCTAGTGCAGTCGGAGTATGTAGCGAGGATGGTGGATTCCAAGAAAGGATCTGTCCCCTGTCAGTATATGACAAAGAGTTCTCCCATACACTTCTTGATGGTTTACACTCTAAAAGCTTTTGCCAAAGCGATTGATCTATCAGAAATAGGTTTCCTAGTTCGGATCAATAGAGTAAATGCATCTCAAGTATTAAGCATAGTTGCATAGTCAAGGATGGGAACTGACACCCAATTCCATGCCCTAGACTAAGGCTAGGAGAAGGTTGACAGTAGGATCATACTCGTATGGATTCGGGAGCCTAAATGTTCACGCCAACATTCACCTAGTTTCTAGTGTCATGGACCATTGCTAGATGGCTACCCATGGTAACGGACGATTTATGATTATGGAATAATAAAAAATAATTAATTAAATTAGATTTAAGTAATTGTGTTAATCACACAGCCCCAAGTTTAGCTAAGAGTGAACCTACATGGTCACACACAAATCATTGTGAAAGTGATGGAATTAATTCAGAAAAAAACGAATTAATTTAATTTGATTAAATTAATTTATGAAGAAGAGAAAATAAATGATTGAATCATTTATCTGGGATAATCCATTAGATGGATAGGCTAAGAATTTAATTGATTGGATTAATTAAATTTTGGCTTAGCAATTTTAATTAATAGGATTAATTTAAAATAGCTTCAGCTAATTAATTTATGAATTGGATTCAATAATTAATCAGTGGATGGGCTTGTTTAATTAATTTATTGGATTCATTAATTAATAGAGATGAATTTAAATTAATTAGTTGAACTGATTAATTATTTGGCTTGTTTAATGAATTGAATTTATAAAATGTGTATATTTAATTGGATTAAATATTCACATGAGTTTTTATTAGGTATTTTATTTAATTAAATTAAATAATAAAACCAATAGATTATTATTGGGATTGATTTAATTTGTTGGACAAATTAAAATAAGCCTGGTCCAAATGTTAGGTGTGTAGAAGAATAAAAGACTAGGTCTTTATACACACCATAACACTATGCCATTATAGGGCTCTTTCCCTCCCCATGAGCAGCAAAAACCACGAAATTTACTCCCCTTTGCCATGATTTTGGGTTCTCCTTGAATTAGATTCAAGTTGAGAACAAGATTAAATCGTTTGTACAAATCGATAGTGTAAAACGGTTTCAGTTTCTTGCACCAGATCTAACTCTTTCTAGCAAGAGGGTTAGATCCATCTTCTACGGTGTGGTGTGGACTTGCTTTAGAGGGGTTCTATACTTGAACCCTCTAAGCGAACGGATCAAAAAATGGAGAGGAATCAACGCTTGTAGCCGTACGAGAAAACGACAACGGTAAATCTTTATTTACCTTTTTTGCACCTTGTCCTTTTTCTCGCGGTTTCTTAACCTGTGTTTTATTTTATTACACCGAATGCCCGGTAAAGATCAAGGGTACACCCCTTGATAGGGATTTATTTAATTATCACATGATTTTATCTATTTTTGATTTTTTGTGTTTCCGCCGCGCTTCCATAAGATAGTAGTAGGAGACTCCGGAAGAACAAGGAAAAGGTATGCAAGATATTCAGTGTTCGATAGGAGAGGCTATTAGATTTTAAGCTTGGAAAAGGATGAGCTGTTTTTCATTAGACAATCTTTATCAAATAATATTAGATTGATGAATACGACAAGAATTCATCAAGATGGCAACGTGTTTCCTTGTGCTTACTACTGATATTGAATAGAGTTTAAATGTCACAATAACATGCCCATAGATCGAAAGGTTAAACCCATGGAGTTGGGTTGTGCGTAGGTTTGGCAGCTATGAAACCAACTCCTGAGGGTCGGTCTGAAATGTTCCAAGTCAAGGACCTCGAGATTTGGCATCAAGGGTCCTATGGAGACTTGCATTATGTACTGCAGCCGTGTTTCTTCGGTAGGAGACGTAGGTCGTTTGTGTAGTTTTAGTGGGTTAGTTGGCAAGGTAGTCAACTTACTGAAGTAACTCGCGGGAATCGTCATATGGATTAAGGGTTGGTCGGTATGACTAGGATTTTTGGTTCCGATAGTATGAGAATTAGTCAGTCCTCTAACTTGAGTAATCATGGCAGTCATGTGATACGAAGACTGTGTTTTGGATATGGCGAGCGATGGTTGTGTCGTATAGCATGGTCATCATAAGCCTTATCCAGTGCACTACGAGTTTGTCGCGAGGATGGTGGATTCCAAGAGAGTATCTATCCCCTGTCATTATATGACAGAATTTTCCTATGCACCTTCAGATGGTTTAAACTTTAAAAGTCTTTGACCAAAGCAATTGATCGATCAGGGATAGGTTTCCTAGATCGGATCAGTAGAGTAAACGCATCTCGAGTGTTAAGCATAGTTGCCTAGTTCAGGATGGGAACCGACACCAAATTCCATGCCCTAGACTAAGGCTAGGAGACGGTTGACAGTAGGACTGTACTCGTATGGAGTCGCAGTCTAAATGTTCACACCAACATTCACCTAATCTCTAGTGCCATGATTGTTGCTAGACGGCCACCCATGGTAATGGACCGTTTCCAATTATGGGATAATTGGAAATAATTAATTAAATTAGATTTAAATAATTGTATTGTTCACACATGCCTAAGTCTAGTTGAGGGCGAACCTAAAGAGTCACACCCTACCACTATAGTGGGATGGAATTGATTTGGAATTAATTTTAGAAGAGTCGGATTAATTCAATTGGATTAAATTAATCTTTGGAGAGAATAATAATTGGATCATTTATTTAGACCAATCCATTTCATGGATGACATGAAATTTAATTAATTGGATTAATTAGAATTTCAAGTTAGCTGTTAATTAATTGGCTTAATTAATTGGCTTGGTCCAATTTATAAATTAGATTTATAAATTTATAAATTGAATTTATAAATTGAAAGAGAGAGCATGGGCTTGGATTTTTTAATTGGATTAAAAGATAAGGAGTTTAATATTGTGCTTGATTCTATCGAGTCTAGTTCATTAAATACAAGCCCAAGGCCTTGGTTGGACCTTGGCTAAGTCAAGGAGGACAATTTTGGAACGTTCTTCGGCTGATTTTGGAGGTCAATTTCGTGCATGAGGGTGGCTAGAGTTAGAATGGTTGTTTTGGAGCTTAACTAGGTTAGGACTCCTTGTATGTGTATGACTAGGTCGTATATATACTTTCATGCCTCTCTCTCCCTAACATTCCCCATCCTTAAGCTTTGTCTTTCGGTCTTAGAGATCAAAGAAAAATGAAAGAGAGAACACGTTAATTCATAGCGATTATTTTGATCTCCATCTCTTCTGTGGAGATTTTGCTAGCACAAAATCTCCACATCCTTTAGTGGTGGTGTGTCATTCTTGGGAAGGTCTCAAGATTGAGATCCCATCGTGGGCGGATCCAAAAATGAAAATGGAGAGGAGACAACGCTTGTAGTTGTACGAGAAAAACGACAACGGTAAATTTCTATTTATGTTTTCGCATCTTGTTTTTTTCTTGTATCAATTCTATGGCCTATGTTTTATTTTATACACCAAACGTCCGGGAAGGATCAAGGGTACACTCTTGATTGGGATTTATTTATTGCTTTACATTCGCCTGTTTAATCATTTTTTGATTTTTCGCGCTTCCACCGCGCTTCCCGGGTTGATTCACTTCTTTCAGAGGTCACTTTCGGAAAAAAGACATGAATGCAGATGCGGGGTAACAGAATGATCCCATGGTGATTAGAATGGGTATAGCGAACTTGGTGGTAAATAATGTTCTAATTAATCATGGAAGTTCTGTAGATATCTTATCGATGGATATGCTGAGGAAAATGGAGATAAGGGTAGCTAGCTTGGAACATGTGAGCACCCTATTGATAGGATTTGGAGGTAGCAAGGTAATACCGTTAGGGATTATTGATTTACCGATTTTAATAAGAACGCAACCCAAAAGGAAAACGATGATGGTGAAGTTTCTTGGTGGTACATACCCCTTTTGCATATAATGTGATTTTGTACGACCGGGTTTAAACATGTTCAAGGTGTTTTGTCGACTTTTCATTTGAAAATGAAATTTCCAACAGCACATGGAATAGGAGAGGTAAAGTGTGATTAGAAAGAGGTGAGGAGGTGCTACAATTTGTCAATTAAAAAGTGTATTGATGGGAAAAGCGACCTTTTGAAGCAAGCTAATTCAGGATAGCAGAACTCGAAAGAAAATAAGAAGATGAGGATGGAATGAATAGAGCCAACAGAGAAATACAAAGAGGTAGAGTTGGTCGTAGAGCAACCAGGAAACACGATGAGGATCGGGTCGCATTTGAACTCGTAGATGGAAACTCTTACAATAGAATTCCACAGAAAGAACACTGATATGTTCACTTCCAGTCCTTCCGATTTCAAGAAAACAGATCCTGAGGAGTGCATATATAGATTGAACGTGGACACTCAATCCAAGCCCGTAAAACAAAAGAAGAGGTCATTTGGAATGAAACGCAATAGAATAATTGCAAAGGAGGTGAACAAGTTATTGAAGGTAGGATATGTAGCGGGAGTGAAATACACTCAATGGTTTTCTAATGTGGTGGTGGTACCAAAGGCAGTAGAAAAATGGCGAATGTGCATGGACTTCACACATCTGAACAAGGGACGCGCTAAGGATCCATATCCGCTACCGCAGATTGAGTTGCTAGTAGATTCCACCATGGGATTCGCACTGTTCAGCATGATGAATGCATACCAAGGGTATCACCAAATCTTTACGGTTGTGGAGGATAGAGATAAGACCTCTTTCATTATTGAGAATGGTATAAATTGTTATGATGTAATGCCATTTGGATTGAAGAATGCAAGTGCTACTTACCGTTTGGTAATAGAATGCTCAAGGACCTCATTGGGAAGACCATAAAGGTGGTATGACTCAATAATTTCCAATAGAGGGTCCACGTCTTGTTGGAGAGGGACTTTTTTAACTCTTACATCCAACTTGTCTCCATTGTCTAGTACAATTATGTGATACATGTCCCTTTCCCCTGCTTCAACTTGCCATATATATGTATGTTAGTAGAATAGACGAGTTTATTTTATAAATTATAATATCACATTTTGAGTAAGGAAACGTAAATGTGCGAAATAGCAAAAAAAAATGCATGTGATTGCACACTAATATCGAACCTTGTTTCTTTTCTTAGTGCATGAGAGGCTATAGATAAATAAAGTGATTGCATAAGTTTTCTACAAAGCGTTATATGTAGATTAAAGAATAAATAAAAAATTATCAAAAAAAATAATTAAATTTTAGAATAAAAAGTCGTAAGATGAGATATAGATGACTTCAGTACTTGAAATTAGTAAATCATAATAGCAAATGAATTTCTAATCTTCTATGCATTTGGATATATAAACCTAGCTTGCATTGTGTGGAGTAAAGAATCTCACCAACTGAAAATATAAGATATGGTTACTCAAAAAGTTTGATCATTATAAGTGCAAATTTTGTATCGTAACTTAAGTCTTGAGACAATATATATGTTTCAAGCCACAAAAAATGAAATCAGTAATGAATCAAACCTACATTAAATTTACAATTTTATTTTTCTTATCGAACTTAGTAATACCATATACCATGGTTAACCTAATTCACATAATATTTTTCTATTTATCATAATTAAATTATTCATAGTAGTATTTCATTATAAAATTATTTTTAGTTTCATCGGTAAACAAGTATCGAGTAACACATTAGAGTTTTACAACACTCACTTATTGATATATAAAATGGTAGTTTTTATTAGCTTAATTAGAGTTACATTACTTTGTGTACTTGTTAGATGGACATATCTTACAATGTTTTGTTTAAATTCATTTTCATCTATTGCAGTGCAATAGATAAGCTACTTGTAAATCCATCAAAAACAAGGGGTAAGAACCTTCACTTCATAGTTAAGTTATTTACTTCATTAAACTTCTAAGTACCCGCATGGGATAATTATTTGTGATGCTTTAAGTATAAAAATATTTTTAGACATTTTCAACTCCCATTTATTTCGACGTTTTTATTTTCCATTTCAATACAATTTCCTATTACCATATAACAAAGGGAAGATATTTGTTCAATCTATCAGTTCACAATCTATTGGTATTGGAGTAATACTTCAGTTTAAAACTTGAAATAAAATTCATCTATATAGAACTGATCAATTTTATTAAAGAGCTTCTGCATGTATTGCCATGCTAGCTTAATTAACTAATTCCATAAGGAAATCTTAATGTTCCCTAACATAATATATATATATATATGTATATTAGTAATAGATATTAAATATATTAAAAAAATAGTTTCTGAATGAAATAATAAGTAATATGAGCTCTTGGAACAAAATTACTATTGTAAAACGTTCAGTATTTCAATTTAGACATATCACAAATATTATAGGTAACCACATGCACCATTATGTATTATCTAGCAAAATTCATGATATTAACCAAAGCTAGAACACGTTAATGATTGATTAACATGCATTTACAATTATTTAACTTGCATGAAACAATAAAAAGAAACGACAAGAATAAAAAAAAAATATGAGAACACTTGAGTGATTTAAGGTTAAATATGTATAGATATAAATCCATATTAGCAAGTTCACATACCTTATGCATTTGAAGAATAGTTGCAGCCTTGTTGATGATATTGGAGAAGTCCAAAAGAGACCTACCAAGTGCCTTGAACTATACACCTGTCTCGACTTCTCTTTTTAATTGAATATCTACTACTTGATTCGGGTTGATCCTGCACCACAAAAAAAAAAGCACGTTAAAGTAAAAAGAGTATAAACGAAGCCACAGATCAAGTAAAAAGCCTAAGCATATTAGATTAAAGAGATAAACAAACTCCAGTAGCCAATCAATCAGAAGTGGCTTTGTATGAAGGAAAGCTTATAAATTTCAATTGAAACTTTTAACAGAAAATTAAAGTAACCATCTAAGTATTAATGAAATAGTGAGACCTATTGCCTTATATTGCAATGTACATACTTCACCAATAAATAATTTCATTATTCAATAATATCACTTCTCGCATTTTTCTCTACCAATATAATATAGTCATCAAGTGCAAAAGTAATTCTTGATACATTGTTATATATGTTTTTCTATTACAGGAGCTCTTTTTATATTAGAATACCGAAAATTAGTGAAAAACTCCCTTTTCTCAAGTAGAACTAATCAATTCAAGTAACAACCAAAATATTGTTCTAATATTTAATATAATTAGCAAATATTTTTTAATCCTGATAATTGTCATTGTAAGAGTTAGTTTATATCCTATTTTTGCAATTTTACAATTTATAGTAGTAGACTAAAAATCACTGCAATCGTTTGTTGACCTGCAACCATAATTCATGAATTGCCAAAAAATATTAATATTGAAGGTTTAATAATAGGCTGCTAGAAACCATAAAAAATGTTGAAGAACCGTTACCTCACAAACTAAATATCAAGTGGTATTAACTAAAAGATACCTATCATAGGAGGGTCGTTAAACCAGTTGTCTATGGACTTCTTATTTAGCATTAAGTTAGCGAGACATAAAATGTCTGTTTATAAGAAGAGTTTACATGGGTTACAAGTATGTCATTTTTGTATTTGTACCATCATTTCACAAATGTTATAACTATTACAATTGACATGGATGACATCACCTTGATTCAAAAACCACATTATCGCGTAGCCCTATGCAAAATCTACCTCTATTTGGCATTTCATGGAACCTACCAAGATAAATATGAATATATTTGGCAGCCATTTAATCGTCTTTGCTTCCCAACAACCACTTTTATAGTATCTTTACCATATTATGTGCATGTCGAAATTTAGTTGTTTCAACATTACTACTCCCCAATTTGGCTACTTTAGATTTTGTGCACTAACACCTTCATCACGAACTGCATTCACCATGCTACTTGGATATAGCATTGGTCTTGATCATAATCACATATTGCACCACTATTTGCATCTGCAAGTAGTGATTGAGGCATTGCAGCCTTTCTTGCCCGATATGATTCATTCCAAATCCACATGAAATACTCCAATCTTGATCATGGGTGATTTCTTTATTGACAATCGTCAATGCTAACTAGACCTTTGTAAGAGTTTGAATTTCTCTTCAACTTGTTACCAAAAAATAAAAAAATTAAGCATGCTGAGATACTACTTTATCTCATGTTTGGTGTAAAGTATTACTAGCTTTGTTTGGCAGCAAATGTAAAAAAACATTGATTGTTCTAAATTTGATAGAAAAATTTAGTAGGATACTTTTTATCGAGTAAGCGTATATATTTCAGTAAGCAGTGAACCATGCAAACTCTATAAACAAAAAACTGGACCAGTTGAAAGGTTGAAGAATGTAATTTTAAGTTAAGATCGTGATTGTGAGGGTTCAAGAAAATATGCTTTAAGATAAGACAAAGCTGGGAAATTGAGAAAGATGTTAGAGAAACTGAATAGATAAATTGATATGAGAGCGAGACCAGAAATTACTAAAAGTAATATTTTATTGTGTCCTAAGTATGAAAAACGACATTGCAAGAGATTCAATTTTGTGCTAGTAGGATAATGTAAGGGAAAACGCCTTCCAAATCATTGCATGGCAAAACCAATAGTTTGTGCCTAAAAACTTATTACAAGTAATATATATATATATATAGTGATGAAGAGAGAAATATATATGTTGCAACAGTTAAACCCCTTGTGGGACTTCCAAACATGCGAGACAAAGAACTTTTGGTCCAAACATCATAGTAAAATAAAAAAAACTATATATAATTATGGAAGATATCCTAGTTCATTGTGTCTTCTCTTCTCCATTAATGTAGTTCATCAAGTTGATCCTGCACCAAAAAAAAAACAAAAAAAGTACATTAAACTAAAAACAATATAAACTAAGCCACAGATCAAGAGCCAATCAATCAGAAGTGGCATTGTATGAAGGAAAGCTTATAATTTCAACTTAAACTTTTAACAGAAAACTAAAGTAACCAAGTTATTATTAATGAAATAGTGGGGACCTATTGCCTTATATTGCAAATGTACAACCTTCACCAAATAAAAATTTCCTTATTCAATAATATCACTTCTCGCATATCTTACTAATATAAATATAGTCATCAAATGCAAATTCTTGCATTGCATACATATACATGTTTTTCTATACTAGGAGCTCTTTTTTTATTTTAGAATACAGAAAAATTAGTGAAAACTCCCACTTCTCAAGTAGAACTAATTAGTTCAAGTAATTAAAATAATGTTCTATATTATAATATGTAATTAGCAAATTTCTAAAATCCTCATAATTGTCTCATTTAGGTATTATATCCTATTTTTGTATTTTTACAATTTATAGTAGTAGATTTAACAAAATAGAATAAGTTGCTAGTACTCAATCCTTTGATGCCCACCCTATTCTCAAGGCATAATTTCAATAACTAAACCTCTACAAGTGATCTCTATGGATAAAGTCCATCCAAACCTAACAAGAAAACATATGCTTCTTATGGTGAATTTCTTCATGTAGTGATCATAACAATCCTATGACAAAAATAAACTTCCTTGTAGTTATAATTTAATGTACTGTGGTATACCCATTCAATGAAAAAACATTTTGAAAACAAGATCGCTAAACAATGTGCATTAACAAACAAACATTATCATTTAGTTCAACTGTAATTACAAAAACAAAATAAGCATGTAGGATAAAATAGATGTGCGTGTGAAAATTAAGTAATATAAGTATAATATACAAAATAAAAGGTACAAAAATAAGTACAAAATATGATGTCTTAATACTGAGTATTTATATGATAACAGTGGTTAAAGCTGAAAAGAGTAAATGTGTTCTATGATACTCCGTCTCACATGGATTATGAATTAAAAAAATAAGCAACATATAAGCATTGGAGAAATAACTCAAGTGCATCCATTGGATATCACTTTTTGATTTGCTGTCATAATCAAATTCCAAGATGCACTCGGAGGGTTTGAGGCAATTGTAGCGTCCAACTTGCTTGAGGGCCCACGACATTACCAATGGTATCAAAGTGGGGAGCTACCTCTTTAACATGCGGGACAAAATGATACATGTATGAAAAATAAATTAATTTTGTTGTGCATCATGCAAACACTATTTTAGCCTCTTGAAGTTTACATTTCTAAAGCCAACAAACATATCATATGTAACTTATTTTCATTATGAGAGTCATTTCCTTAATCTCAATAGTAATTGGAGTCTAAATCACTTCTCTCATTTTGAGAGTCATGTCCTTAATCTCAATAGTAATTGGAGTCTAAATCACGAAAAGAAGAATCAATACAGAGGAAAAAACTCTTATGTTTCTTGATATCTCTTAGAATGCGCTTGCAAATTGGTGATACTATTGGACGATTTCTGAAGATTTTTGTGACTAAAGATTCTAAAGACTATTATTTTATGTAATGAGATCAATCAACACAAGGTAATAGTAACGAGCTTTATTTATTGAGAAATGATTGAACACTCAATAATATTTATATGTTGCCTAGGCCATATCTATCTAGACAGGGGATTAAGCAAGACCCTTACCTATTTGTTGATGATCGAAAAAAAAAACATCTTTACCGTAGGAGAGTTCAAAACTTTTGAGTGGATAAATTTTTGAGCGGCTTAGATATCTCACTCCTCAAAAATATGTAATTTATCTTTTTATCACACGCTTCATTCCTTAGGAAATCCACCACATTTTCCCCTTCTCTAAAAGCGTACAAAAATTACATTTCAAACTTATGTTGATTGCACGAATTTTTGCCAAAACATGCCGCAACCACTAGTTGCCTCTATATTGTGACTATGTTCGTGCGGAAATATTTTTAGCATTGATTTCTATCTCGATACTTTGAAAGGCATATTCTTCAACCAATTTAAAACCTTGATAAAATGATCATTTGATAATGTAAATATTGAAAACCACAAATACTACATCTCCTTGGTTATTATGCACAACCTTGCATGCTCCCAACTTTGGGAGTTCTCTTAAGATGCACCATAGCAAGAAGTTGATCTGGGAAGTGAACCCACGTGTCAACAATATTCAAATTACCTATACTTTATTGTCTTTTAAATACACTTGCGTTGGCAGCAACGATAATTGGTGATGTGCCCTCAAGATGATCGTTTCAGCTTAAAAACAATGACTGAGGCGCTTGGCTTGTTCTATGTTGTCCTAGCAAACCAGAGAACAAACAACAATACAAGGCTACGTATATGTTCCTTAGTCAAGGAGACCATAATCAACTTCCATTAATAATGAACTATCATTCTCGCCAATTCCGCTATTAGAAGCTACAGCTGAAAAAAACTAGCAAAGAATTCCCACACCTACGCACCTTGAAACTCTGAAACAACACATGTGCAATGGTTCTTATATGGGAATAACACTAGCATTTAAACTCCACTGCAGTCGTTTGTTCACCTGGAACCGTAATTCATGAACTACCACAAAAAATTAATATTGAAGGTTTAATTGTAGGCTACTAGAAACCATAAAACATGTTGAAGAACCGTTACCTCACAAACTAAATACCAAGTGGTATTATGAAAAGATACCTATCATATGAGTGCCGGTAAACCACTTGTTTATGGACTTCTCATTTAGCATTAAGTTAGCGAACATAAAATGTCTGTTTTAAAAAAAGAGTTCACATGGGTTACAAGTATGACAATTTTGTATTTGTACCATCATCTCATCAATGTTATAACTATTACAATTGGCATGGATGGCATCACCTTGATTCAAAAACCACAGTATTGCGTATCCCTGTGCAAAATCTACCTCTATATGGCATTTCATGCAAGCTACCACCATCAATATGAATATATTTTGGCAGTCATTTAATCATGTTTGCTTCCACACAACCACTTTTATCGTATCTTTTACCACATTATGTGGATGTCGAAATGTAGTTGTTTCAACATTACTACACTCCAATTTGGCCACTTTACATTTTGTGCACTAACATCTTCATCACGAACTGCATCATCACCATGCTACTTGGATATAGCATTGGTCTTGACACATAATGACATGTTGCACCATCATTCCATCTGCATGTAGTGATTGATGCATTGCCGCCTCTCTTGCCCGATATCTTTCATTCCAAATCCACATGACATACTCCAATCTTGATCATGGGTAATTTCTTTATTGACAGTCTTCAATGCTAACTAGACCTTTGT
Source organism: Sesamum angolense (assembly GCA_034509725.1). Lineage (NCBI taxonomy): Eukaryota > Viridiplantae > Streptophyta > Magnoliopsida > Lamiales > Pedaliaceae > Sesamum > Sesamum angolense. The sequence goes on from JACGWL010000554.1 coordinate 51,912, forward strand.
TAGAGTTTGAACTTCTCTTCAACTTGTTAAAAAGAGATAAAAAAATTAATCATATTGAGATGCTACTTTATCTCATGTTTGGTGTTAAGTATTACTAGCTTGTTTGCGTAAGCAAATGTGAAAGAAAACATTGATCCAAATTCTTTTGTTGGATTATCTAATTTGTATAGAGTAACTTGGATCTATAAATTTCAGTAAGCAGTGAACCTTCAACTATATAAACAAAAATTGGACCAGTTGAAAGGTTGAAACATGTAATTTTGAGTAAGATAATCGTGATTGTGAGTGTTTAAAGAAAATATACTTCAGATATGAAAAACGTTGGGAAATTGAGAAAGATGTAGAGAATATTAAATAGACAAATGCATATGAGAGCCGAGACCAGAAATACTAGAAGTAATATTTGCTGTCCTAAGTATGAAAAACGACATACCAAGAGATTCAATTTTGTGCTAAGTAGGATAATGCAAGGGAATGAACACCTTCAAAATCGTTAGATGGCAAACCAATAGTTGTGCACTAAAAGACTTATTACAATATATATATATATAGGGTGCTGAAGAGAGAATATATAATAGTTGCAACAGTTAATACCTTGTGGGGCTTCCAAACATGCGAGACAGAGAATCTCTTATGTCTTCTCTTCTCCTTTAATGTATTTTAGGATATCAAATCGTGAGTCGTGGTAGTTAGTACTCTAAGATCGGTTCACAATTTTTTCTTGTGATTTTTTTATTAATTTTTAATTTTTTTTATTTATTATTATTCTTTTTCCTCCTTTCATACTCTTATCTTTACCATAAAATATTTCCACCTTTGTGATATTCTATTTTCTCCACAATACCCTCAAATGTTTATATTTTCCCAAAAACAAAGGTTGCCAAGTAGATATCCAAATTTGACATGTTCTCCCCAAGTTTTAAATATGAATTATTTCACTAATCATATTTTCAGGTTTCAAGTCAAAGAGGTGAAATAGTCATTTGGTTTCTTAATCTTATAATCATCATTCAATAATCAATTATATTGAAAATTGATGTATAAAATGTGTTCAACTATATTTTTTTTCCTCTATTTTTGTTCATTGTGCATAGAAAATTCATATTTTTGTGTCCCATAAATTAAGAACTAGTATATTTTAGTTTTATTGGTCATAGGATCTCATATTATATCTTGTAATTGAGAAACTTACACTAAACTAATGTTAATTCAATGGTCATGGACTACAGACATGGTTGCAAGTTGTTGATCATGACGCCTATTGGTTAAATTGTTATTTTAGTTTTTTATGTGGTCTTAACTACTTTTTTTTTTGTAGTTATAATTTTTTGTTTGATTTAATTTATGATATATTAATTTTTAAAAAGAAAATCATAAATTATTTATGTTTGTTTAAGAAAATATCTCAATTTCAGTAAAAGAAAAAGAAAACAGGAACAATGAAACTTGGTTTGAGCCTATGCCAGCTGCCAATGGGGCTAATTCATGGACTTGACCTGAGCTTAAAATCAAATTTAATTAGGCTTTATTTAATGGCCCATGACCACTTCCTAACCGGCCATGAATAGAATTGGGTAGGTCCTGAACATGGCTTTTCGGGCTAGTCCATGCCAGTCTTCGAGAAGGTCGGCCCTTTATGCACCTTAAGTCGTTGAGTTTTCAGGTGAAAAGATTTGAGTGCGAGCAACATTTTAAAGAGAATTAAAAAGATCAATTAATTTGAAGATAAAATAAAAGGTAGCTAGGGTACTTCTTGAAACAAAATAGAGAATCCAAGAGTGAGACAAAGAGATATTGAAAGAAAGGAGAGCACGTTGAAGCAAATGAAAGAATTCATCAACTTAATTTATTAACCATTAAACACTATCAAAACTCAACATAAAATGAAAGGGTCAAATAATTAATTAACCTTTCAGCTTCAGATTCCTCAATGTCCTTAGTCACCACTATTGTTGTACTTTCTCTTCATCTCTGCAGTTTGTGCTTAATTTAAGGTAAAATTTAGTGGGATACAAGTTAGTATTTCAAATATGAATTTAGTTACCCCAGCTTCTGGTCATGATAAAAAAATATATAAAAGAATAAGGTAAAAAAAAAAAAAGTTTTATTGAGCATGATTTCTATAGCCTCAAAAGTTGGTGCAATATGAATTACTTTAAAACATTTATAAAATAATTAAAGTTGAATTTCTTGTTGAAACCTAATTATGGAAAAAAATCTCTTAATATATCAAAATTTTAAATATTTATTCCTTAAAAGTTTGACAGGAAAGGAAATTAATAAAAATAAATTATAGAGACAAAAAAAATAATTAATTATATACCTAAGGCTCCATTGAACATGCCTACGGAGCACAAGAGATGGGATCTCGTGATAGTAGATCACCAGAATCTTCATAGTATGAACTTGAATTCAGGTCGGATGAAATAATCTGGCCAAAATCTTTAGTGTATGTTCTTGAAGAATTCTGTTGGCAAATCATATAATTGTGAATGAATTTATAGAACGATTCATAAATAAGAATTAAAGAACGAAAAAAAAAAAAGAATTAAATGCTTGAGAAAAGGAGAATGGAGTTGCATGCATAGAATTCATCTTACATTTATGTAGTTTACCGCCATTTCTTGGCCACTGAAGGAATTACATGTAACGTTCCTAGGGCTCTTTGCGTGCAGTACTTTATGAACTTGAACAGTGTTCTGCAGTGAGTGTGTTGAGTGAGAAAAGTCATGACCAAACATGAAGTGTGAGTGGTTGAGTGAGAGAGTGTGAGTAAAATGTTGTGTGTGTGTGTGTGAGTGTTTCAAACAATAAGCTCGAGAGGGGGTAGCAGAAGCCTCGGAGGTTCCATTCTGTCTTTATATATATATTCATGTTGTCGATGAATAAAAAACAATAAATTATTTTCTACATAAGATTCCTCCAGAAAAGGCAAAAAAAAAATGAGATAATATTTATGAAAATTAATTTAAGAAAATTCATCAGTTTGTACATATTGAGAGAAGTGGATCGGCCCGGGAAGCGCGTCAGAAGCGCGGAAAATCGAAGAAAATGGTAAATAAATAATTAAATCCCAATCGAAGGGTGTACACTGGATCTTTTCTCGGGCGTTTGGTGTAATAATCACAGATCTAATCATGCAATTAGGCTAATGAATCAAAGAAAAACGAACGCATGAGTAAATCTATAGTTACCTTTCGTTTTTTCTCCTCCGTTCGGCAATTCGGTAGATCTCCTCTCCAGGGTTCGTCCACGCAAGACTCTATTATTGTCCACACCACACTAAAAGATTAAATTTATCCTTGTGCTAGCAAGGATTAAATCCGTGGGAAGAGGAATCAAAATTACACTATGAATTAGTGTATTTCGATCTCCTATGTTCTTCACTTGGTTGTAAACCAAGAAGAACTTCAAGAGAGGAGGAGAAAAATGTTTTTTTTTTTGCTGATTGTTGGGGAGAGTGTGCACGAAATTTTTTTTGTGTTAAACAACAAAAATCGGCTAGGGTTTGTAAGTGGAAGAGTTGGAATGAAAAGGTTGAGATATGGAAGGAGACTTAGTCTTCCAACTTCCACAACTTTCTCAACCACTTTCCAAAACTCCTCTCCCACTTTCCACACACCTTATGCATGAATTTGACTGATTATTTTCACCAAATTTCAGCTATTTTCGGCCTACCAAAAGTCAACATGGGTTAGGGCTTGATGCATTTTGGACCGGATTCAATTTCCTTGTCCAATGAGTCAAATTGAGCCCATATACCATTCCTGTTGGACTTAATATTTAATCCAATTTAAATAAAATGTCCAACAAAGAAAGTCCAAGTAAATATTTAATCCAATCCAATATTTACAAGTCCAAAAGGAACTTAATTATTATAATGAATCCAATCCACTTAATTAATTAATCCCAACCAAGCATAACTAGTCCAACTAATTATTTCTAGCCCATTTTTAATTAATGAATCCAATTCACTAATTAGATAGGTCCATCTACTAATTAATTAATGGATCCAACCACTAATTAATTACCCCAAGCCTCTTTTAAATTAATCCAATCAATTTAAAAAGGTTAAGTCCAAAAATCAATTAATCCAATTAATTAAATTTCGAACTATCCATTTAACGGATTATTCCTCATAAATGATCCAATCATTTATACCCTCCAAGAATTAATTTAATCTAATTAAATTAATTCACCTCTTCCAGAATTAATTCCAAATTAATTCCCTCACCTTTCATGATTTGTGTGTGACTTTTTAGGTTCACCCTCATCTAGACTTGGGCGTGCTATCACACAATTAATTAAATTCAATGTAATTAATTATTTCCAATTATCCATAACCAGAAATAGCCCATTACCATGGGTGGTCGTCTAGCAACAGTCCATGGCACTAGAGACTAGGCGAATAGTGGCGTGAACATTTAGGTTTCAATTTCATACGGATACGGTCCTACTGTCAACTGTCTCCGGTCTTAGTCTAAGGCATGGAATTAGGAGTCGGTTTCCATCCTTAACTAGGCATCTATGCTGCATACTTGAGATGCGTTTACTCTACTGATCATCCTAGGAAATTCCTTCCCACTCGATCAATTACTATGGCCATAGACTTGAAGATTCTAAACCATCTCAGAATGCATAGAAGATCTCGATGTCACAATACTGACAGGGGACAGATTCTTTCTTGGAATCCACCGTCCTCGCTACATACTCCGACTACATTGGATAAGGCTTATAATGACCATGCTCCATGGCATAGCCACCTCTCACCATATTCAAGATACAGTCTTCATATGCACGTAACTCCATACTATCGGAACCGAGAATCCCAGTCATACCGACCAAGCCTCAAGAGGCTTCCATATGACGATTCCCGCGAGTCAGTTCAGTTAGTCGACTACCTGGCCCACTAACCCATTAAAACAGCACAGACGATCCACGTCTTATGCCGACGAAACACAGATGCAGTACTTAGTGCAAGTCTCTAGGTCCTCGAGTTGGAACGTTTCAGACTGACCCTCAAGAGTTGGTTTCATAGCCGTCAAACCTATGCGCAACCCAACTCTGTGGGTTTAATCTTTCGGTCTGTGGGCATTTCGTTATGACATTGAAATCCCATTCAATGTCAGTGGTAAGCACAATGAAAACAGACTGCTAACATGATGAATTCTTACCGTATTCATCAGTTTAATATTATTTGATAAAGATTGGCGAATGGCAAACAACCAATCCAATTGGCTTTTGGTCACTCATTCCAACAATCTCCCACTTTACCATTGACCCAATTTCCCATGTCCCTCAGAACCTTCTGAGTATGAGCAATCTACGATACCGGTATGGTTTCGTGGGTCTACTTTATTTTCTGTTGGATCCACACGGTCTAACCATGTATTTCCTTCACCATCGCTGCCTGCAGATGGTTGTTGTCTAAGATTTTCCATTGATCTTATGATGAGATCTCGGGCCAAAAGGCTCTTGCCTTAGCCTTGTCCATGCTAAGCACGGCATCCATCCAATGGATGCGGTTTTTCGATCCAAACCACTTTTCAAGACCGACTTGCGAAAGTCGTCCCATTCAACTTTTAAAATGGGGCGTCTGCTTGAAATCCTTTCAAGTTACCATGCCTACCATCAAGTCTGAACGTGACTATACTTTGGGGACTTATTTATTATTCACATGAGTCTGGAAGCTAGTATCGCTTTAGCTTTTCAGAATCAACTCTCCACAAACGTGTGTCGTGAACTCTTCTTTAATCCTTATTCAGGTATTAACAATCGCTCTTGACAACTGTCTAATGCCAATTTGTGTATTCCCAATATGCGTTGTGTTCATGCCCAAAGCATACACAACATCCGGTCCATTACACCAAACTAACACAGACGTAGGACATGTCCTAGGCATCTAAGCTTTCTCATCAGTTAAGCACAAACTGATTCTTGAACAACTTTGAGCTTTCTCATCAGTCTTCTATGACTGAATCTTGAACAGTTCACCCCTAATGTAGGAATCCAATTCCTTTTATGGAAAATTTCGTGAACAACTTTGTATTAGTGTCTTAGTGTTTTTCCAAACATCTTAACCTCATTCTAAATGAGTGAGACGTTTACACCAAACACATCAGAACTCACACCATTTCCTACTGACCTCAGGCTCATCAAATCATACCTAGTACGATTGAATATTCCAATTTTGTGAAGTGTCAAACCTAGTTTGAACTTCCTACTGAATCCTCGAGCTGCAAGCCACTGATTCAAACGATGTCCCACATTGCTCCTCCTTATGTCTTTTTGGATTTAAAATTCCAATTCCATGGACAAATAAGGACTGGAATATAGCCAGTTAGAGATGTCATTAGATTACGAATGATGTTTTTTAGAAGTTGTATGAAAACCTATTACCACTATTTCCTTGACGTATATAGGACCATCTTATTTACTCAAGTACTTTGTGGGACGAGAGTTTATCATACAATATGGGCCAACTTATTTCAGTGAAACACCGATCAAACAAAATCCAATTTTGTTTGATTTCTTCCTTATCAGAGACCTGTCAACCGTGGTCCTTTCAGGAAAAACTTCACCGAGTGAGAATCACATTCTCAATTTTGATATTCAAAAACCCCCATTAAATACATACCCTCTCGATTCAATCGAAAGGTAATCAGTTTGGTTCACCATTCCTTGTTTAATTATTTGATTCTCAAAACCTATACCACGACTGTAAATTTTGAATCTTTGATTATCATATTATTCTTTATTTGAGTATTCATAATCCAATTATGAGACAGTAAGTGTTTCACCCAGCAGACATGAATCCCATTCAATGTCAAATAAAAGACTTTATTGATCAAAATATGTAATAAACAATTGTCCAAAATTAATTGAAACATGATTTCGATCATGCTAGGTTACATAGATACTATCCTAACATGATCACCATTAAGCCTAACCAAGTCCCTAGTCTTTGCAGCAACAGCCCTGCTATCGCTAAGCCTTAGAAGACTTTCTTGTTTCGACTTTTCTCTCCTCATCTTCACCTGAAAACCATTCGCAGATTTATGAGTTCATTGGTATCCAATACCAAGAGTAGGATGGTGATTATGTTAATACTCAAGTTAAAGATTTTACCTTCATCGGAGAGGAGCTCAGGACACTCCCTCTTCCATTGGTCATTTTTTTCGGCAATAAATGCAAACATCATTCGGAATCTTTGACTGACGAACCCTCTTCCTCTTTCCTTTACCCCTGCCTGGTGGTGTAACTGGAACACTCGAAATGCTAGCAGCAGTAGAAGACGTCTCATCTTTCTTCCTCTTCTCGCGTCCAGCATCCTTGGCCCTCGCTTTAGAGGTTGAAACCTCTCCGACTAGTACCGATGGTGCAGATTTTTCATTCGTTGTCTCATACTGGACCAACATATTAATCAACTCATGAAGGCTTTTCTCAAGCCCATTCATATTATAGTTGATAATGAATTGATCGTAAGAGGGAGATAGTGATTGCCGGATCACATCAACGTACGCTTCCTTATTTTTGAAATCAGCTTCGAGGTCTTTGAGCCTCTCCACAAGGGATAGCATCATCACTCCATGCTCTCGTACGGATGATCCCTCAATCATTCTCGTGCCGAATAATGCCTTCGTCACGGTATATCTAATATGCCAGTCCGGTACTGCATAAAGCTCTTTCATGCGGTGCATTATCGACCAGACGTCCTCATACTTTTCATACTGTTTTTGAATCTCGTTACTCATCGAGCTCAGTACTATACTACGAACTTACTCATCGAGCTCAGTACTATACTACTGAGTAAACTTTTCATATTATAACAACCTCAGGCCACTGAGTAAACTTTTCGAACGTCAAACGTTCTCCGGGCAGGAACCCTTCGAGCAAAGTCCAAGGTAGAGACTTATCCAGAACATAAGTCTGGTTCTCGAAATCGAGGACTATCCTCAGATTTCTCAACCAATTAAAATAGTTTGTTCCATCAAATTTATTAGCCTCAAGTATAGTATTAGGTGGATTCTGAGACATCTATAATAAACAAAAATATTAGCAGATTATCACAATATTAGATTCAAGTTAAGAACTTGGACTTAAGTCATTAACCCTCCCACTATTTCTACAAAAGCCCATCACTCTCAAATGGGGTTTCGGGAAACCTTTTTCTAGTGGGCTTGAGGTCCACAAGTGAAATTCTCCATGCCGCGCTTTTACGATTCACATGGTAGTAGTCTTGTGGGAGGTATCCAATACCATTCTCGTCCTACGAGATCCTCAAGATATTTTGCCTCACCTTTTTCGTGTGATTCCGAGGACTCCAAGCGAATCACGTTACTTGATGTTAGACCAATCCATCAACCAAATCATACATAAACTATCTACCCCACGACTCATGAGACAGAAAAATAGATGTGTAGTCATTTCGTTCACAATAATAGTGCAATTTCATTTCAATCCAAACCTGCCACGACTCGTGAGACCATGTTTGGGTGAATCAGCTTCTTCACTACATTACTATGGATGGAAGACACGGAAATTACATCGTTTGGTGTTAGTCCTAATCCATAAACCGAATCATAGCACACACTATCGTCCCACACATTACTGTGGGTGAAATTGGCTTCCTCACTACATTACTGTGGATGGAATATATGGAATAACGAGCCATTTGTGTTTATTTCCATTTTTAAAGGTCTAATATTTAAACTTGGTCCAACCAAGTGAGAGTTTGTTATAATATGACCGAAACCTCATCATAATTAGTATTTTGCATGATCAATATATCCAATATATTAACGCATTAAACAAAATGCATCGGATGTAAAATAAAGCTTAGCGCGCCCCCGTTGGATGATCACAAGCCGAAAACCTATGCAACCCACTGAGCCCGCAGTGGATCTATGGTCAATCTAAGGGTAGGCCTACACTATTACAAGCTTTTTAACCCATTAACAGACAATGGGCCTTGTAAATTCCTCTTTATTCTCTTGGGCTCTCCATCTTGGGCTCCATTGGGCCTATTCTCCATAGATCCTCCGTGGGCCATCCCATGACCTCCTCCATGGGTCTTCATCTCCTTGGGCTTGCCATCCTTACATTTCATTTACAAAAATAAATATCCTCACCTCCTATCTACTGTCATTACATCAAGAAATTGAGAAACCCCAATCATTAGTTGAGGGGAGTACAAAGAGAGGGAGAAAGCAAGCCTCATAATTCCAAGTCTAAAAGTGAGAGAGTGAAGAGAAAAATTAAAACGCACACAGGCCCCAACCCAACAAAAAATAAACCATACATTTGGTCCTACGGCTTTGTGATCATCCCATGTTAATCCAATTAACATATCAACAAGCATGTAAATTAATCAATTAAATATTCATGCTCATGCATCCATATAATAACCTTTATCATAAATAATAAAAATCACATACTCAAGTGCTAAAATACATGTAAAATTTTGTAATTTAAAAGTTGGACATAAGTGCAACTCATGCAAAATGATTCAGAGTGAAAATTATTTTCTAATTAATTTTAGTAATTTAATTTTAAGAGATACCTACTCTGAACCAAAATTAAAATTACCAAAAATAATTATTTCCAAAAAATACAGGAAAAAACAGAAAAATAAAATTTCCAGAAAAATGGAAAAATCGGTCCAACCGACGTCACTGGCCGGCCGGCCATGCCCAGGCGCGCAGCGCACGCGCGCACAGGCAGCACTGCCTGGATGTGCGCGTGCCCGCCTAGCGGCCGCGTGCGCAGCAAAAGCAGCGTGCGGCCGGCTGCTACCGGCTATTGCCTGCACCATTTTCTGAAAATCTCCAATTGTATTTTTTTATTTTCTGCAAATCTGAAACCAAAAGTATCATTAATACAGAACATAAAATTTTAATAAATTCCCATGTCCAAAATTTAAAAACACAAAATTAAACATGCATAAACCCTAGCACATAGATATGCAACCAAAGCAAAAAAACTTATGCTTCAAAGCCGATAAAACATGTAAACATGCTACAAACACATAATACATGCAAGATTCATAGCCTATACACCAAACCGGGCTCTGATACCACTTGTACGAAGTGGATCGACCCGGGAAGCGCGGCGAAAGCGCAAAAAATCAAAAAAAAATGGTAAATAAAATAATTAAATCCCGATCAAAGGGTGTACCCTTGATCTTTTTGCGGGCGTTTGGTGTAATGATCAAAGATCTAATCATGCAATTAGGCTAATGAATCAAAGAAAAATGAAAGCAAGAATAAATCTATAGTTACCTTTCATTTTGCTCCTTCGATCAGCAATTCGGTAGATCTCCTCTCCGGGGTTCGTCCACGCAAGACTCCAACATAGGAGGCCTCTAATATCGTCCACACCACACTAAAAGGTTAGATTTATCCTTGTGCGGGCAAGAATTAATTCCATGGGAAGAGGAATCAAAATTACACTATGAATTAGTGTATTTCGATCTCCTTTGTTCTTCACTTGGTTGTAAACCAAGAAGAACTTTAAGAAGAGAGGAGAAGAATGGTTATTTTGCTGATTGTTGGGGAGAGTGTGCACGAAATTTTTTGTGTTAAACAACAAAAATCGGCTAGGGTTTGTAAGTGGAAGAGTTGGAATGAAAAGGTTGAGACATGAAAAGAGACCTAGTTTTCCAACTTCCACAACTTTCTCAACCACTTTCCAAAACTCCTCTCCCACTTTCCACACACCTTATGCACAAATTTGACTGATTATTTTCAGTCAAATTCAGCTAGTTTTGACCTACCAAAAGTCAACATGGGCTAGGGCTTGATGCATCTTGGACCGGATTCAATTTGCTTGTCCAACGAGTCAAATTGAGCCCATATACCATTCCTGTTGGACTTAATATTTAATCCAATTAAATAAAATGCCCAACAAAGAAAGTCCAAGTAAATATTTAATCCAATCCAATATTTACAAGTCCAAAAGACACTTAATTATTTAAATGAATCTAATCCACTTAATTAATTAAGCCCAACCAAGCATAACTAGTCCAACCAATTATTTCTAGCCCATTTCTAATTAATGAATCCAATTCACTAATTAGATAGGTCCATCTACAAATTACTTAATGGATCAAACCCACTAATTAATTACCCCAAGCCTCTTTTAAATTAATCCAATCAATTTGAAAAGGTTGAGTCCAAAATTCAAATAATCCAATTAATTAAATTTCGAACTATCCATCTAATGGATTATTCCTCATAAATGATCCAATCATTTATACATTCCAAGAATTAATTTAATCTAATTAAATTAATTCACCTCTTCCAGAATTAATTCCAAATTAATTCTCACCTTTCATGATCTGTGTATGACTCTTTAGGTTCACCCTCATCTAGACTTGGATTTGCTATCACACAATTAATTAAATTCAATTTAATTAATTATTTCTGATTATCCCATAACCAGAAATAGCCCGTTACCATGGGTGGTCGTCTAGCAACAGTCCATGGGACTAGAGACTATCCGAATAGTGGCGTGAACATTCAGGCTCTGATTTCATACGGATATGGTCCTACTGTCAACCGTCTCCCGGCCTTAGTCGAGGGCATGAAATTGGGAGTCGGTTCCCATCCTCAACTAGGCATCTATGCTGTATACTCTAGATGCGTTTACTCTACTGATCATCGTAGGAAATCCCTTTCCACTCGATCAATCACTATGGCCATAGACTTGATGATTCTAAACCATCTCAGAGCTCATAGGAGATCTCGCTGTCACAATACTGATAGGGACAGATTCTTTCTTGAAATCCACCGTCCTCGCTACCTACTCCGACTGCACTAGATAATGCTTATAATGACCATGCCCCATGGCATAGCCACCTCTCGCCATATCCACGATACAGTCTTCATATGCACGTGACTGCCATGATTCTTCAAGTTCGAGGACTAATCTCGTACTATCGGAACTGGGAATCCCAGTCATACCAACCAAGCCTCAAGAGGCTTCCATATGATGATTCCCGTGAGTCAGTTCAGCCAGTCGACTACCTGGCCAACTAACCCACTAAAACTGCATAGACGACCCACGTCTTATGCCGACGAAACACGGCTGCAGTACTTAGTGCAAGTCTCTATTGGACTCTCGATGTCCTATCTCTAGGTCCTTGAGTTGGAACGTTTCAAAATGACCCTCAAGAGTTAGTTTCATAGCCGCCAAACCTATGTGCAGCCCAACTCCGTGGGTTTAATCTTTCGCTCTGTGAGCATTTTGTTGTGATATTGAAATCCCATTCAATGTCAATGGTAAGCACAAGGAAAACAGACTGCCAACATGATGAATTCTTATCGTATTCATTAGTCTAATATTATTTTATAAAGATTGGCGAATGGCAAACAACCAACCCAATTGGCTTTTGATCACCCATTCCAACACATATTGGCTTATTGTAATCAACCATTTATCTTTCCAAAATTCTTTATATACAACTCTAGTTTTTTAGTAAAATGAAAAAACTTAAATTAGTGATGAAGTTAAAATTGATCCTCAAAAATGAAAAATTATAATCATATATACCTTTCTTGGAAGTTCAATCATTTTAGGTTTTTGTCGAAATACTACAATATTTATTTTTTTTAACAGGAAAAATAAATATATATTACTTCATAATAATATTCATTACGAAAGGGGAATTATGATTCATTACGAAAGGGGAGACAGTCTTCCTAGAATAATAAAGTGATTCGATGATACAATTTCATGTGCAAAAGGTGGAACGAACAAAAAGATCTGCATAGGACTACTATTAATAGCTGCATTATGAGCAAAAATTAGTAGCAAAATTTGCCTCCCTATAGCAAAAAGAAATTGATAGAGCTTCAAAATCCGCCATCAGTTCTTTACAATCCCTAAGCAAAGGGATGATGGCCTTCGGGAATCTGTCCATCCTGCTAAGAAGAAGTAACAGAATATTTGAATCAGTTTCAATGACCAAATGTCTGATATGATGAGCTTTTGCAACCTCTAACCATTTTGTAAAGCCCAACATTCAGCCATAGTTTTTGTGTTTATACCAATATATGCAGAGAAAGCAACCACAAACCTGGAAGAAGAATCCCTAATAATGCCTGCACATGCAGATGGCTCGGGATTTCCCATTGATGAGCCATCAATATTTAGTTTGAACCAGTTAGGAAGTGGAGGGGACCATTTACACAGAATAATATTTTTTGTACTTTTGTAATCAACTTGTGTAAAATTTATTAGGTCATTTGATAACTTGTTCGCAGACCTTCAAATATGATAGACATTTATAGTTGTTTGTTTAAATATGGCAGAGTTATGTGATTTCCAAATTAACCACAGTGTATTTGCTAGAAGTGTTTGTGTAATCTTATTAAATCTTAATTTACGTAGAATAATCAATATATTGGTATGTTGTAGTTCCTTGACCTCATGAAGAACACAGTTTGTCATAGGTGAGAAACAAGGACAATTCACAAAGGTATGAGCAATATCCTCCCAGCCATTGTTACACAGAACACACCTTGGTGAAATTAAATTTTTTCCGCAGAAAGAGAAGAGATGATGTGGGTAAGCAATGCTGACTTAATAGTCAAATGAAAAACCTCACTTTCGGTAATACCTTAAGTTTGTGAAGACTTTTCTAGGGTAATGGTGAAGTAGAAGTATTGTCATGAAGTCTGAATAACCATTCATATGCACCTTTTATAGTGAACATACCTGTTTTCTCCCAATTCTACACACATGTATCAGACTGGGTTGTAGAAGGAATTGGTGTAGAGAGGATACGATCTTTAATATGCATCGGTATGAAAGGATCCACCAAATTGAGCTGCCAATTTTTATCAGGAGCAATAATATCAGACACTCTAAGTTGCTAGAGATGTGTTCAAATTTATTCTACCTGAGACTTGATATTATAATCAGCTAACCATAGATCATCCCCAGAAATTAATATTCTTACCATCTCCAAGTACCCAGCAGATAGATTGCTCAATAAAAGGTATAATTTTTTGGATGTTTTTCAAAATGTAGCTGTGATGAGATATACGACTAGCTTCAACAAAACTTTGTGTTCTGAAATATTTGGCTTTGGGTAAGCAATATTCGGTTTCGCGGGTCTACTTTATTTTCTACTGAATATATACGGTCCAACTGTATATTTTCTTTCACCATCGCTGCCTGCAGATGGTTGTTATCTAAGAATTTTTGCGGATCTTATGATGAGATCTCGGGCCCATAAGGCTCTTGCCCTAGCTTTGTCGTTCGCCTCTAAGGCTACAACTGGCTCGGCTATGCAAGGCACCACATCCATCCAATGGATGTTGTTTTTCGATCCGAACCACTTTCCTAGACTGACTTATTAAAGTCGCCCCACATTCAACTTTTAAGATGGGGCGTTTGCTTGAAATCCCTCCAAGCTACCATGCCTACCATCAAGTCCGAATGTGATTATACTTTGAGGACTTATCCGTTATTCACATGAGTCTGGAATCTAGTATTGCTTTAGCCTTCCAGAATTAACTCTCCACAAATCGTGTATCAGACACACTTCTTTAATCCTTATTCAAGAATTAAAGACTGTTCTTGACAAATGTCTATTACGAATTGGTGTATTTTCAATATACGTTGTGTCATGCCCTAAGCATACACAACATCATGTCCAACACACCAAACCAACACTTTCGTGTTGTCTTTGGCACAGACGTAGGGAATGTCCAAGACATCTGAGCTTTTTCATCAGTCAACCATGATTGAGTTTTGAATAGCTCGACCCTAATGTAGGAATCTAATTCCTTTTATGGAGAATTTCGTGAACAACTTTATATGTGTCTTAGTGTTTCTAAAAAATATTAACCTCATTCCAAATGGGAAAGACGTTTATACACTAAATACATTGGAACTCACACCAACTCCCACTGACGTTTGCCTCATTTTATCAAATCATACCTAGTATGATCTTTAGATAAAAATGAATATTCCAGTTTTACGAAGTCTCAAACTCAGTTTGAACTTCTTAGTGAATCCTTAGGCTCTAAGCCGTTGATTCCGAACGATGTCCAACATTGCTCTCCTTATGTCCTTTTAGATTAAAATCCAATTCCCATGGACAAATAAGGACTGGCATATGGTCAGTTAGAGATGTAGTTGATTAAGAATGATGCATTTGAGAAGTTATATGAAAACTTACTCCCACAATTTCCTTGACGTGTATAGGACCATCCTATTAACTCAAGTACTTTGTGGACGAGAGTTTCATCATACAGTAAGGCCCAATCAGTTTCAGTGAAACACCAATCAAACAAAGTCCAACTTAGTTCAATTTCTTCCTTATCAGAGACCGGTCAACCGTGGTGCTTTTAAGAAGAACTTCACCGAGTGAGAATCACATTCTCATAAAGAACTCTCACTAAATACACACCCTCTCGATTCAATTGAAAGTTGATCATGTTGGTTCACCACTCCGAGTCTAATTCTTTAAACCTCATCAAATAAAATCAGATAGGTGAACCCCCACAACGATCTTGTGTATTTTAGTAACTCACGGATATCACACTGGATCCAATCCAACATGTAACTGGTAAACTCATTTTGTCCCACAAAAGAGCTTTTGCAGTCTTTCTCCTTCTTAGTAAGGTTTTGAAAGCTAATAGATGCAAATCGCCTATTTCTAGTGCTCTTTAATCTATCAATCTCTCTCTTCCTCAACTAGAATAGATTGACCTACCAGGACTGTAAGCTTGGGCTCTTTGATTATCATTTTATTCTTTATTTGAGTATCCATAATCCAATTATGAAATAGTATACGTTTCACCCAGCAGACATGAATCTATTCAATGTCAAATAAGAAGCTTCATTGATCAAAATATGTTACTAAAATTGTCCAACAATAATTGAAAATATTATTTCGATCATGCTAGGTTACATAGATACTATCCTAACATGATCACCATTAAGCCTTACTAAGCCCCTAGTCTTTTATAGCAACAGCCCTCTATCGCTAAGCCTTAGGACCTTTTTTTTCGGCTTTTCTAATCCTCATCACCATCTGCAAGCCATTTGCAAATTATGAATTCGTTGGTATCCAATACCAAGAGTAGAATGGTGAATATGTTAATACTCAATTAAAGATTTATACCTTCATTGGAGAGGAGCTTAGTGCACTCCCTCTTCGAATGACCCTTCTCTCGGCAATCAATGCAAACATCATTCGGAATTCTTGACTGACGAACCCTCTTCCTCTTTCCTTTACCCCCGCCTAGCGGTGTAACAGGAATATTTGAAGTGTTAGCAGTAGTAGAAAACATCTCTACCCTTCTTCCTCTTCTCGCGTCCGGCAACCTTACCCTTCGCTTTAGAGGTTGAAGCCTCTCCCACTAGTACCGTCGGCACAGATTTTTCAATCGTTGCCTCGTACTTGACCAATATATTAATCAACTCATGAAAGCTTTCCTTAAGCTCATTCATGTTGTAGCTGATAGTAAATTGATCAAGGGAGAGAGATAGTGATTATAGAATCGAGTCAACGTACGTTTTTTCCTCCTTGAAATCAGCCTGGAGGTCTTTGAGCTTCTCCACTAGGGAAAGTATCATCACTCCATGCTCACGTGCAGACGATCCCTTAATCATTATGATGTCGAAGAATGCCTTCGTCACGGCATATCTAATATACCATTCCGGTACCGCATAAAGTTCTTTTCATGCGGTACATTATCGACAAGACGTCCTCATACCTTTCGTGCTATTTCTAGATCTCGTTACTCATCGAGCCCAGTACGATACTGTGTGCTTTCCGGTTGTTCTCATGCCACTAAGTAAACTTTTCGAACGTAAAACGTTCTCCGGGCAGGAACCCTTCCGAAAAAGTCCGAGGTAGCGACTTATTCAAAACATAAGTCTGGTTCTTGAAATCGAGGACCATCCTCAGATTTCTCAGTCAATCAAAAAGTTTGTTCCATTAAATATTAGCTTCAAGTATAGTTAAGTGGATTCTTAGAAATTAACAATAAACAGAAAAATAAGCAAATTATTATAATATTAGGTTCAAGTTAAGGACTTGGACTTCAGTCATTAACCCCCCACTATTTCTGTGAAAGCCCATCCCTCTCAAATGGGGTTTCGGGAAAACCATTTTCGTAGTGGGCTTGAGGACCACAAGCGAAATTGTCCATGCCCCGCTTTTACGATTCACATGGAAATAACCTTGTGGGAGGTATCCAATACCATTCTCATCCTACAAGATCCCCAAGATATTTTGCCTCATATTTTCACGTGATTCCGAGGACTCCGAGCAAATCACATTACTTGGTGTAAGACTGACCCATCAATCGAATCATATCGCAAACTATTGCCCCACACGACTTGTAAGACAGGGAAATAGAAGCGTAGTCTTTTCGCTCACAATAATAGTGCAGCTTTATTTCAGTCCAAACGTGCCACGACTCGTGAGACCACGTATGAGTGAAATCAGCTTCCTCACTACATTATTGTGGATCAAAGGCATGAAAATTATATCACTTGGCATTAGTCCTAATCCATCAACCGAATCATAGCACACACTATCGCCCCCCACGACTCGTGAGACAGGGAAATAGGTGTGTATTCACTTCATTCACAGTAACAGTGCAGCGTCATTTCAGTCCAAACGTGCCACGACTCGTGAGACCACGTATGGGAAAAATTGGCTTCCTCACTACAATACTGTGGATGGGATGTATAGAATAACGAGCCACTGTGTTTATTTCCAATTTTAGGGTCTAATATTATTAACTTGGTCCAACCAAGTGAGAGTTCATTTTAGCAGTTTGGCCGAGGCCTCATCACAATTAATATCATGCATGACAATATATCCAATATATAATGCATTTAAATAAAAGGCATCGCATGCAAAATAAAAGCGTAGCATGCCCCTGTTGGATGATCACAAGCCCAAAACCTATGCGACCCACTGAGCCCACAGTCGATCTATGGTCAGTCCAAGGGTAGGCCTACTTTATTACAAGATATTTAACCCATTAACACATTATGGGCCTTGTAATCTGTCTTTATCCTTCGTGGGCTCCGTCCTTCGGGCCTCTTATCCATGGATCTCCGTGGGCCAACCCATGGCCTCCTCCATGGGCTTCCATCGTCTGGGCTTGCTCTTTACGATTATTAAAAATAAAGTAAAATCCTCTCCACTTATTCTACTCTCATTACAACTTAAAAAGAAACCCCAATCATTAGTTGGGGGAGTATTTAATAGGGAGAAAGCAAGCCTCAAACATATTAGGCTAAAAACAAAGAGAAAAAGGAAAATAAGAGGCACACAGGCCCCAACCCAACAGAAAATAAACCATACATAGGGTCCAATAGGCTTCGTGATCATCCATGTTAATCCAAATTAACAAAATAGCACATTTATTTCCAAAATAAACATCCACCCACAACATAATACAAACCATGCATTATAATTAATGACATCCAATATCATAATTTAATTACACATCATATCTCAGAAATTTATATATATAATAATGCCACTTAATAATGGACATAAGTGCAACCCATGCAAAATTAATTCTTGTTTGAAAACCCATCCAAATTAATTTTAGTGATTTAATCTTGGAAAAATACCAAATCTCAACCAAAAATTAAATTCACCAAAATTAACTGTTTCATAAACATATGCAGAGAAATCAGATAAAATCAAAATTAAAAAATTCTGGAAAAATCAGAAAAAATCATGTCAGACGGCTAGCCGGCCCAGCCGATCGGCAGCAGGCGCGCGCCTGCCAGACAGTCGGCAGCGTCGGCCGCTGCTCGTTTTTTTTTATTTTCTGAAACCTTTCTTTCTACAATTTCTGAAACAACAAGAAAATAATCAATTTTCATAAATTCCAAATTTCAATAAAAAATCTCATGTCCAAAATTAAATGAAAATAAAATACATAAACCCTAGATTTAGATATGCAATTAAAATCCAAAAAACATGCTTCAAAAGTCGATTAAAAAACATGTAAACATGCTGAAACACGTAATACACATTGGATTCTTAGGCCTATACACAGAACCGGGCTCTGATACCACTTGAAGGAAGCGGATCGGCCCGGGAAGCGCGAATAATCGAAAAACGGTAAAACAAGCTATAAATAATGAAATTAATACCCGATCAAGGGGTGTACCCTTGATCTTTCCCGGGTTCGGTGTATCAAATAATACATAGGCCAAGAAATACGAGAAAAATAGAAGGAGCAAAAAACGAAGTTTTACCTTTGTCGTTTTTCTCGTACGACTACAAGCATTGTCTCCTCTCCGTTTTCATTTTCGGATCCGTCCACGACGAGACATCGTGCTAGCAAAATCTTCACAGATGAGATGGAGATGAAAACAATCGCTATGAATTAACGTGTTTTGATCTCTCTTTGATTTTTCGTTTTGATCTCTAAGACCAAATGAAAAACTGATATAGAGAACATGGGAGAGAGAGAGTAGTGATGGCAATGGGGCGGGTCTGGTACGGGTTCGCCCGGATTCAAGACCCGTCCCATATAATTTTTGCCAGACTCATAACCCGCCCCGCCCCCCTGGACCCGTATCAGACCCGCCCCATTTAATTTTTGCCAGCCCCATAACCCGCCCCGCCCCGCCTGAACCCGTACCAGACCCGCCTCATTTAATTTTTGCCAGCCCATAACCGCCCCCGCTCGCATAGCAATGCAAAAATTTTCGCCCCGTCCCGACCTAATTAATTTATACAACAAATATATTAAATTAATATTTTTTTACGAAATAATATCAGTTTAGATTTAAATATTTTAATATAATTTTCAATCTAAAATGAATTGGATAAGACAAAAAATACATTCATCTAAATTATTCAATTTCTTATCAACTAATTTTTTATTTTTGATATTTTTATATAGTTGGGTTATTTATATTCATATATAATAAGATAATTTTTTATTTATAATATATTGTATACATTAATAATATACAATAAAAAAAAAGGCGGGGTTAGATCGGGGCCGGGGCCGGGTCCAATGGGCGGGTTGAGACAGGACCCGTAACCCGCCCGGACCCGACCGGGGCAGGTTTTAGCTGTCCCAGACCCGGCCCAAACCCAAAAAATGGCATCCCAGACCCACCCCATACGGGGCGGGTCCGGGGCGGGTTTCCCGGGTTCGGGTTGAAATTGCCAACCCTAAGAGAGAGAGGCACGAAATTTGTGAGGTTTTTGAGAGGCTAGTATGTGTTGTGTGTGTGGCTAGGGTTTAATGAAGGTATATATATGACGTAGTCATACACATACTAGGAGTCCTAACCTAGTTAGTCACCAAAACAACCATCCTAACCCTAGCCACCTTAAGCACGAATTTTGCCTAAAAAATTAGCCAAAGAACCTTCCAAAATTGTCCTCCTTGACTTAGCCAAGGTCCAACCAAGGCCTTGGGTTTGTATTTAATGAACCGGGCTCGATAGGATGAAGCCCACGTCTTGTGGACTTATAATAAATCTAATTTAATCATAAGCCAACATTAAACTCCTTATCTTTTAACCTTGGATTAGGTACTGAAAGGAAGAGACGTCAATCTTGGCAGAACGTCTCAAATTTTCCCTCATTGATAAATTCTCACATGACCTCCCTAACTTAAATTTTCTTAAAAATCATCTGGTTGAACTTAACCTTTGTGGATCAGTATCTGTTGGAGTTATATTTGAAGCATGTCTTAATTCGGCTTTCTCATGAGGAAGATTGATCGAGACACTGGCTTATTGGTGAAAGGTTGTTTGATAACAATCCTATGAGAGTGTTTAAATGGTCACCTAAATTCAATCTAAATATTGAATCCCCTTTTTTCTCTATGTGGATAAAATTCCAAAATTACCTTCTTACCTCTTTGGAAAAAATGCATAACAGAAACTACATCCCCATCTCAGAGTTGTTGCCGAAACTGGCAATACTGCTCATCATAGGATCTCTACTAATAGTAACATACTTCCTCTTGAGGGTTGTACAACCTCCAGCCTTGATGATTTCAGTTATGAAGACCCTCTTATAGCTGAACTTCTTCACAATGATTGGGATGTTGAACAATGAACTAAACAATTTAAGATCCCACACTCATGGATAATAGTGAGTCATTCCATATAATTTTTCAACTGCTATAAAGGGTTGTGAGTTCTCATCAGATGTTAAAGTCTCCATGCCATGAAAAATCTCAAGTATAGAGAAGACTTGCCGGGAACTCCAACTAAACACAACACAAAAAAAAACATGAAGGAACCAGGATCAAAACAATCTTTAGAGGTGAATCCAGCTACCAAAAATTTAATACAGACTTCACCTCAGAAATGGACATTGTGAATATACAAGAAACCATTTAAGACAGTGAGGGAGAAGAAGGTACCCCTGCATTCGAAGGATTTTAGAGCTTGAAAGATTATGACATAGAGGGCCTGAACTATAAGATAGGAGATCATAACATACAACGTTACTGTTCTAGACTCTTACACCTCAACACCTAATGATGAAATTGATAGGTTGGAGGAAGAGATTCAAGACCAATTATAAAAGGATTTTATAGCTACAAAAGAACCTCAGAACATGACTCAACTACACTAATAGGAATTCATTCTCTTAGAATATGCTACAACACACAAGCATAAAAAATAGATAAGTGGAGGGATGTAACCTCTTCAATAAAGCAACCAAAACTACTGGTAAAGGTACGAAAGGAAAAGATAGATACTCATCTAAAACTTTCCCTACAAGGCATACAAAATCATCTTCCTCCTCTTCTTTATAGTTTTGATGTTTAAGATCATTATTTGGAATAGGTAAAATCCTATTTGGAAGGGATTTTAATACCATCCTCCACATTGAGAAAAATCTGGGTGGCATCATCAGTGGTTTGGGGATTATGGAAGACTTCAACGATATGATATTTCAGAGTGGTCTGACTGATGTCGGATTTGAAAGGGAATGTTTCACATGGATGTAATATCCCCACACTGGCCAAGTTTGTAGCAATCGCAGCACAGGACATCACACTGAACCTAGCACCCCCACACCACCCCAGTGTGCAACTATCAGCACAGGATATTCCCCGCTAGCTAGAGTAACCCCGATACCCTTCACGCCATGGTACCTTGCTATATGTTCATTTTTTCTCATATCATATGTCACATCATCATGACATCACATAGCTTGTCATCAATCACACCACGTCATCGTAAATAATTGAATATGCCCCAGGTTAGGTAAGCCATCTCTTTATCTTAATTTATCATCTGCACATTCACACCAGGTTCGTATCACTTTTGTGTAGGCAACTCACACTAACAATTGTCAAAGTGCTATGAGAAAAACTGGTAACCTCGCTCGTAAAAATCGAGAGGAAGTTTGACCAAGTAAATGATCTCTTATTTACTTCTCTAGAGTCTCCAAAACTCTCCTTAGATGGATGATAGATGTGTTAAGACCGAGCACATAATTGAATATTGAGCAAATGACTATTATCAATGTTTGCGGTTTTTTACTTACATTTATATTTCTTCTTTCATTTCATATGTGATGGCATATGAGGTTTTGAGAATGACCATATTAGTTCGAACAAACCACATGTGTAACATCATCGAATTTTATCCATAATTGAAGGATTAATAGGTAAGTATTATAGAAATCTAAATTTATGATTAAATAATATAAAGATAAAAATTTGAAAATATTAGAATTTTCGGGGATTGAAATAGGGGTGAATTACATAAATCAATAATTTTAGAAATCAAATTCTAATCTTGTGAAAGTTATCAAAAATTGTAAATAAAAAAGAATCAAGACTATAATTCCGATATATTATTTGGCACCACCACATGATTTTTATATATAGATAGATAAACTCTATATATATGTATACACTATCATGAAAATAGTATCACATCTATATCTGCATATATAAATAAGGTATATATATATATATATATATATATATATATATATATATATATATATTTATATAAAAAGAACACATTCTCATTTTCTTTCCGAGAGTAGTGTCGTTAATTTTGTTCTTCAACTTCTACCCTTTTTGTTTAACAGCTAAGCAATTTATATTCAAAATTATTAATTAATATGGATATTATATTGTTGATTTGTGCAAATATTAAATATAAATTATATTATTCAATTTAATATTTAACCGAACAGTTTTATGAATATGATTATTTATAAATGAGTGATTGGTGTAATTACACTCCCTCTCCTGAAATTCGGTGTAATTATACGTAGATCACCTAAAGTTTGGTGTAATTGCACTCCATGCCTTGCATTTCAGTCAGGTCAGGCCAGTATACAGTTTTCTCCTCACCCATCAATAAATATAGAAAACACATTTTGGGGACGTATGGTATGTGAGCTAATTATAATAATTTCATTTTGTGGTATTTAAGAGACATATGTATATCCTTGTGGATGAGATGATAAATTAGCTTGTTGTAACGATGAGATTATGTATGCATATTCAATAGGGATTGTATTATGTGTATATTTTATATATATAAATGGGGTTTATCTCTAGTATGATATTTAGGGGAGATACAGGTGTAGTGTCGTTAGAGAGTGCTACAACCTAGTTAACTAGCTAAAGTCAACCTCCATGAGGAAGATTATATTAGTTAGAGGCGGTCATTTCGTTCACACGTTAAAATGTTATTCTCCCTTGAGGTTGACCATGTTAGTTGGAGGAAGTCACTTGATTTACTCAATAAAAAGATATTCTCTCTTGAGATTGACCATTTTAGGTAGAGGAGACCACTTGGTTCACTCGCTAAAGGTTACTATCATTGAAATTATTTCTAAGTGAAAAATAAAGATGGTGATTCAAAACCTTGGAAGCTTGTCCACTAAAAGCATGCGGACTAATATGTATGAGATATTGAATGATCAAATAGTATTTCTCATGTTGTTGGTAAGTGCAATCCCATCTCCATTAAAAAGCTCTAATATTGCTTTTTGACAAGGGTAGAAATTATGGGATGTAATCATTTTGGTTCTATGTACTAACAGTAGTGAAAGTATCATGTCCGATTATGTTATTCAAATACTAAGAAATATAGAACTGCAAATTAATCATGATTCACAAAAAAATTTAGCAACTCTATAAGCTTGCAAAAATAGAAGAATCCAACATTTTTAGAAATGTTTAGAAATTGTTTGGCACTAGATCACTTCGCATTTCACTCGGGTAGATACAATTTGGGCGCAAACAATATGAAAAAGTCTACGAAGTTTTCCAACTTTTTTCATATGGTAGCAAGTATATAGCAACCTAATTGACAATATGAATTAAAGTTTATGGAGAAATTAGTCACACAATATAGATTCTTTGAGAGAAACCTTTTTGAGATATATGATTTTAATGAGAATCTTAACTATGAGAATGAAGAGACACCCATTTCTTTGGAATAATAATATTTTATTCATCTCCAATTGCAAGAGATAATCGAAGCAACTTAAAAGTCAGTGATAGTATCTGACTAGAATAATAATTCTTAAACTCCATAAATAAAGAGCCAATCGTCTATGTCGATGTTGATGAGTCAAGTTTGAGAATTGACTTCACTTAACACTTCGAGGGATTGCTTAAAGGGAATTGATACTCTAATGACTAAAAATGAGCTAAGACTGTAGGTGATCTTCTATCTACCTGAAAATCATTGAAAATGTAGTTTCTAAAGGATAAACAAAGCAGACAGTTTAAAAAAAAAAAGGCCTACTATTTTTTGAGAGAAATATTTAATACCTATAAAAGGTAAGTGGATATATTAAGTAAAATTAGTATGTCTTTAACATATGGGGATAAATAGTCTTTAATCAATTAAGCTTATTTAACAAGCGAGTTTTTCTTCGAGCAATACCCAATTTAGCTTTAATCTGTTTTTTTTTTTATTATTTTTTTACAAGAACTGCTGGATATATTTTTTATGATTAATTATTTTACATCTATTGAAGTACAAATTAAGATTAATTATAGTAAAAAAAAGAAGAAAAATTATAAAATGTAATTTTAGAGAACCTTGCTACTAAATAAAAACAATAAATGATTGAATAAGTAAATATTAATATAAAATTATTTTGATATACACCTTTTCAATTATATTTCCCCCCTTAATTGTTCATGATTTATTAACTTAAATAATTATATAATCATTGTACTACAACTTAAATTTTTATAGGTACATATCCATATTAATGAGCCCTGGTAGAAATAATTTTGAAAGAACTATTTTATCATAGAATTTATATATTCAGATATAGAAAAAACTGAGAAAAGTAAATAGGTTATTTTTTTTAATACTATTACAATTTCTTTTCATATTTTTTTCATTTGGATGATAAAATTTTAAGGCCTAGATGAAAAAGATAAATGTTTAAAAAAAAATAAAGAAAGACAAAAGCAGTTAATATTTTTTTATTGATTATTTCCGATATATTTTTCTTTTGGTGTATTTGTAATTTGATTTTATTATACAACAAATAGACTATTTTAATGCATTTTCTGATTTCACTTTCACAATTTAATCATTCAAATTAAATCATCGACCAACATACGTTTTCATATAAATAAGTTCCAACACGAATTACAAACCTACATAGATTATATATATAATACGAATTATTTACTTTGCTTTTTTCAATTAATCGTTCACCTTAAACTATCAATCAATCATATTCTTCTCATAGATTATTAGCAATACAAATTATAAACTTACAGCAAATGTAACATCAAGATAAAAGAGACATATATAGATGACACTAATCATATTCTTCAATCCTCTTTATCCCCATATCCTATAACAATCTATAATACATTTAATCAATATATTGAGAATATCGTAATTTCTAAATAGAATATTAAATAATATTCATACAGTTTTCAACAGTCTTTTAATATTTCATTTCTTCATTCCGATTTTTCGGAGTAACTAGACAATCTGGGCTTTCTAAGAATATATATGGTTCATTAATTATCTCATAAGAATGTATTTCATTAAACCCCTCATTTCTTATAGTTATCATATAATTATCTCATAACTACCTTATATAAAAAAAAAAAAAAAAGAAACTCATATTTCTTGTTAATAAATACACTATTTTCAAAAACCACTTTCTAATATAAAAGAAACTAATTAAACATCTACCCGTATAATTAATTATTTTTATTAATTAATCCGATTAAATTAAAAATCCACTACAAAATTGATTCAAAGTAATAAATTAGGTAATATAAACCATTAGTTATGGCCTCCTAATTTAACTGAGACATTTAATCAATCATTCATTTATAATTACTCAGACTCATAAAACGTCTCAAGTAAACAATAAACAATAGTTTAAACTACATTAAGTGAAGATTCTAATTCAAAAATATAATAATATAAATTAATACTGATTAAATAAAAATTTCTTATCCGAAAATTTCTTATGTTTGTGTATATAAATTTATGTGTGTGCGTGTATTTATGTAGTTTAATTGAGGGTGGGCGGTGGCCGCCCATTCTCGGTTAGCTTAATATTTTCTTTTTTTTTTTAATTTTTTAAATATTTCTTACATGTTTTTTAATTTTCTTGATTAATATAATTTACTCCTAAATATATATATAGCTCTAATTTACACTGTTCAAATTTTAATATAATCAAAATTTGATTCTATAATTATTTATTAATTAACTAAATTTTATAAATATTTATCAATTAATCCCACAATTATGTATTAGAAACTTTAGACGTTACACCATGAATTTTTATATAAATAATCTATTCATATATTCTCTCCAAAAAATTAATTTAAATCAATTAAATTAATCTCTTCCTCCCGCAATTAGTTCTAAATTAATTCCATCACTTGTCGACAATTAGAGTTTGACTATTTAGGTTTACCCTCAACTATACTTGGACGTGTATGATCAAAATAATCAATTAAATCTAATTTAATTAATTATTTTCGATTAACCAATAACTAAAAATAGCCCGTCACCATAGGTGGTCGTCTTACAAAATCTATGGCACTACAGACTAGGTGAACAGTGGTGTGAACATTTAGGCTTTGAGTTCCAAATGCTTACGGTCTTATGTCAACTGTCTCTAGGATTCAGTCTAGGGCATAGAATTGGAAGTCGGTCGCCATCTTTGACTAGGCATCTATGATTCATACTCGAGATGCATTTACTCTACTGATTGTCATATGAAATTCCGTCCCACTAAATGAATTGCTCTGGCTTCGTGTGCACGCAACTGCGATATTTCCTCAAGTTCAAGGACTAATCCGGTACTATTGGAATAGGGAATACCAGTCCTACCGATCAAGCCCTTAAAGCTTCCATATGACGATTCTTGCTAGTCAGTTCAGCCAGTCGACTACGTTCCCACTAACCCACTAATAATTGTGCAGATAACCTACATCTCCTGTCGATGATACACAGTTACAATACTTAATGCAAGTCTTTATGGGTCACTCGATGCCCTATCTTGAGGTCCTCAATTTGAAACTTTTTAGACCAACCCTCAGAAGTTGGTTGGATAGGTTCCATACCTATGCGTAGTCTAACTCCACGGATTTAACCTTTTGGCCTATGAGCATTTGGTTGTGATATTGAAACATTGTTGAATGTAAGTGGTAAGCACAATAAAACACAATGCAAGTATAATAAACTCTTACCATGTTCATCAATTTAATATTATTTTAATAAATATTTTTGAATAGAAAAAACAACCGAATTGGCTTTTTGATCATCCATTGCAACATGGATATTAGCACAAAACTTGTATGGTTATGATTAATGAAAAAGTCTTCTCCTATAATACACGGATACTTCAAAAAATTATTCCATGCAGTGTCTGACACGTGTTGGACACACCTCGGACATGTGGTGGACACACAGATGGCGTGTCCAAAAATGTAAGAAAAAAGACTCGATGTCGGACGCACCACGAACATGGTTGTTAGCGTGTCCAACACGTTTTGGATACGTTTAGGATTTGTTGAAAGTTTCAAAGAGTTTGAGCAATTTTTTTAAAAAAGAATTTTGAGCTTAATAAAAAATAAAATGAATTAACTCACTCATCTCAAACTAAATATTTTGAAAAGAAATTACTAAAAATTTGGGAGACGGTCATGATGATTTAAGATTAACCTATTATGTATATTTTTGAAGTCATATTTGGTTAAAAATATAGATGAAAGACATGTTTATTTTATATTTATCTTGATATTATTCATATTGCATATTTTACTTTTATAAGAAATTGATAATATATATTGTTAGAATGGGTGACCAGAAAACCAATTGGATTGGTGGTTTTGGGACCCATTTAGCAATATTTATGAATGTTGTTTATCTTGATGAATGAATTAAGCATTTATTTGTGGCGTTGTGTGTTTGTTGTGCTTACTATTTTCATTGAATAGTGTTTTAACGTCACAATATATGCCCACAAACCAATCAGATAACTAATGTAGTTGGGTTGCGCATTGGATGGCAACTATGAAACCAACTTCTGAGGGTTGGTCTGAAACGTTTCAAGTCAAGGACCTCGAGACTGGGCATCAAGAGTCCTATAGAGACTTGCACTATGTATTCCATTCATTGGATGAGAGCCGAGTTTCATCGTCAACACACATGGGACGTCTGTGGAATTTTAGTGGATTAAATGACATGGTCATTAATTGATTGAACTGACTCGCGCGGATCGTCATATGGAAGCCTTAGAGGCTTAGTCGGTATGACTAGAATTCTGACTCCGATAGTACAAGATTAGTCCTCGGACTTGAGGAATCATGACAGCCGCATGCATATGATGGTTATATCTTAGATCTGGCGAGAGATAACTGTGTCTTCGTTATGGTCATTATAAGAGTTATTCAGTGTAGTCGGAGTATGTAGCGAGGATGGTGGATTCCAAGATAGAATTCGTCGCCTGTCAGTATATGAAAGTTATGTCTCCTATACGCTTTGAAATAGTTCTGACTCTTTAAGTCTATGGACATAGCGATTGATCGAATCGAAAATTATTTCCTTTGTCGATCAATAGAGTAAATGCATCTCAAGTATTTAGCACAGTTGCCTGGTCCAGAATGGGAACTGACACCCAATTGCATACTCTAAACTAAGGACAAGATATAGTCGATGGAAGGACTGTGCCTGTATTAGAGTCGGGAGTCTAAATGTTCACGCCATTATTCACCTACTCTCTAGTGTCATGGACGGTTGCTAGACGGTCACCCATGGTGATGGGCGTTTTCGATTAATAGTTAATTGGAAATAATTAATTTAATTTAATTTAATTAATTATTTGTGTTAGACATAATGCCCAAGTTTAGTTGAGGGTGAACCTAAAAAGTCACACAAATCAGTATAGAGTCGGTAGAATTAATTTGGAATTAATTCTAGAAGAAATAAATTAATTTAATTGAATTAAATTAATTCAAGGAGAATATAAATGATTGGATCAATTATTTGAAAATTTTCATGGGATGGATGGCCCAAGAATTAATTAATTGGATTAATTGATTTTGGGATTAATACCTTTATAGTAATTAGATTAATTTATTGGGCTCGATTTAATTAATTGATTGGATCAATTAATTAGTATTTTGATGTAGATTTATTTAATTGGATTAAATAAAATTGTGGACTTCTATGTGGTTTTAAATTAATTAGATTAATTTAAAATCCATGGACATTGATTGGACTTGATTTAATTTGATTAAACCAAGACCGGTCAAAATCGGTCCATGGCTTGAAGGAAGTCAAAAGTCAAAGTTAAAGGTTAAAGGAAGTTGGAGTTAGGGGTGGCAGGCGAGTCGAGCCGGCTCGCGAGTTTCGCGAGCCGGCTCGACTTTTGGCTCGACTTGAGCTCGAGTTTTTCGAGCTCGAGTCGAGCCAGCTCGAGCTCGCTCCAGTCGAGCTCGAGCTCGAGCCAATTTATCTCTGTTCGCTCAGCTCGCGAGCCGCTCGCGAGCTGAAGCATTTTTTTTATTTTTTATTTTTATTTTTTTTATATATAGTTATATTTTTAAAAAAATTATATATTTCATATAATATTCAATACTTTATCAATTTTATACTCAAAATTGACCATATATTATAATTATTAATCAATATTATACATTTTATTTTGAATAATAATAAATTATTAAATTATGGTACTTTTATTTATACATTTAATCTTTATACTAAGTTTAATCAATTTTAATTATTTTAATTATTATTTTATTATATATATTAATATATAATGAGATCAAAAGCTTAATTAACAATTATAATATCTTAAAATTCAGCAACCGATTCATACCAAATTTTAATATATATAAGTTTTGTCAATTAGATCATATCAGACGGTACGATTTAAAATTACATGGTCTGATTCAACGATACATCGTCTTGAATGATTACTCTTTTCGTTCGAGTACGATATCTCGACATCCGTCTACCCGATAAATCTAAAACTTTACCAAATGTATTTTTATGTATGTTTGATCATATCTAACGGTTTGATCTGAATTTTGACGGCCCGATTAACCCACATTATTCAATAATGTAAGATGGTAGTTACATCAATGTAATACTAATGTTTATGAATATACAAATTTATTGCAAATTGTGAATATATATCAATTTCAACTATAAAATATCTAAAGATAATAATAATAATAATAGTAGTAATTAATGATGTTTTAATAATTTTAATTACATTTTATTATTATTTATTATATATATATAATAAGATCAATTAATATTTTTTACTTTGAATTAAGAAGTTTATCTCTTATTTATCATCATTATTATTTTTTTTTATATAATGATATCAACAATATTTAAAAAATAATTTACATTTATAAGAATATATTAAAATATTATACCATATATTTAATTTTTTATAATTATATAATAATATTTAGTATTATTTATAACATATAATTTTATTAAAAATATAAAAATTAACAATTTTATTATAACAACCTAACCCAAATTCTCCATTCACCCCAAAATCCAACCCCAACCCTAACCCCAAATTCAAATCCAAATCCACCACTCACCATCACCATTCTCCCCAAACCCAAACCCAACCCCAACCCCAACCCCAAATCCAAATCCACCACGAACGGCGCGGCGGCGCGGCGGCGGGGCAGCACCAGGATCGCGGCCGGCGACTCGGCAGTAGCAGCAGCGGCGGCGGCGCGGCGGCGGTCCAGTAGCAGCCGCGGTAGCAGCAGCGGCGGGAGCAGCGGTGGCAGCAGCGGCGGGAGCAGCGGCGGTAGCAGCGGCGGCAGCGGCGGCGGGCGGGAGCAGCGGCGGCAGCGGCGGCGGCGGTCAAGCTCGACAACTCGAGAGCTCGAGCTCGAGCTCGAGCTCGTCACATCGAGCTCGAGCTCGAGCTCGAGCTCATTACATAAGTCTCGAGCTCGAGCTCGAGCTCGATCTGTATAAGCTCGTCGAGCTCGAGCTCGAGCTCGAGCCCTAACACCTACAATCGAGCTCGAGCTCGAGCTCACCAAAAACGGTCGAGCTCGACTCGAGCTCGACTCGTTGACACCCCTAGTTGGAGTAAGTTGAGAAGGAGTTTTAACTCCTCTACATAAGAGGCCATGATGACTTAGTGGTGTATGTATTGTGCATGTGTATGTATGGTAGTTGTCTTAGAGCTAACTAGTGGTTTTTACATGCTACACATTACACACATTATTTACTCATTCTCTTTAGCTTAACCACCACCAAAGCCACGAAATTTCCCTTACTTTTTCTCCATGTTTTGAGTTGTTCAATTGGATTCAAGCTAAGAACAAGAAAAGTTCGTATACACTAATTAATAGTATAGTACGATTTCGTTTCTTTCTTGATCTAGCATCTACCTAGCAGTAGATTTAGATTTGATTTCATAAGTGCGGTGTGGACAAATGAGAGGGATTCTAATTTGGATCCTAAGTTGAACGGAAGAAGAACGCAAAGGGAAACCATGCTTGTTGCCGTTCTACGTAAGAAAACAAAAAAGGTAATGTTTCGATTTACATTTCTTGTACCTTTTTGTTTTCTCCTTTAGCCACATTCCTATGCATCTTTTGTTTGTTGTTATTATACATTTGAGAATACCGAACATCCAAAAATTCAAAGGAAACACCCCTTTGAAACCGTTTTAAAATTCTTTTATTTTCAAGCTTTTGCCGCGTTTCGGGGCCATACCATTTCTTTCATATATAATAAAGTTACAAATTATATGTAGCCGTGTCAGTACCATGTGGTATCCTAATTGTTGGAATATGAGACCAAAAAATCAATTGGATTCGCTGTTTTAAAAAAGAAAAAAAATCATATTACTGCCTTAAAAACTACAATGATTATAAAAATTTATATGAATAAGTTCATTTTGGTTTATGATAATTTAAAATGATGATTGATTTAAAAATTAAATCAACGAGATCACTTAGTTTCAGACATAATTTGTTCTAAAGTTAAAGTAATTAAAAAAATTATGTAATTGATCCAATGAATTTGTTTAATTGAATTAATTTAAGTTAATTAAACTTTTGATTGATTTAACAAAAAAATAAAGTAGTTAATCATTTGATTGATATTAAATGTTAGTTTTATTGATTTGTATGAGCCTCGTCGAATTTTTCATTGGTCAACCATTTCAAAAGCTTGTGAAAAGGAAAAAAAATGTTCAAATTCAAAATTTCCTCTTTAAGGGTAAATGTTAACAAAATAATAGAAAAAAAACAAAGAGAGAATCGACTGGCTACAAATCAATTATTGGGTTGTTTAAAGCGCAGGCAAAGATCTCCAACTCTTCATCATCCAT
Organism: Sesamum angolense; assembly: GCA_034509725.1. Lineage (NCBI taxonomy): Eukaryota > Viridiplantae > Streptophyta > Magnoliopsida > Lamiales > Pedaliaceae > Sesamum > Sesamum angolense. The sequence continues at coordinate 84,751 of JACGWL010000554.1, forward strand.
TTTATTTGGACTTTGATTGCCTGTATCTCATGGAATCCCTATTAAGATAAGAGCATATGACAAGATAAGAGTTAAAATTCAACCAAACCAAAACAAATTATGTTGGTATGAAATAATATGATTTAAATTAGAACATTCTACATAACTTTTGTTCTCTTTTCGATCTCATTAACAATGTTGACATTTCTTGTATTACTTCCACTTTCATCCCCAACCTGAATGTTGTGGAAGTTTCAATATGCGTCATGAAGAAGTGACATAATAGTTCATTCGTTTTCAATAATCTTCTACAGTTGAAAATTTAGAAAAGAAAACATATCCACATAAATTTTGGTCAAAATAAAATGGATTTATGGATTTTGAATTTACCTTTTCCAGCACTAGATCATTCCTCCGATAGCTATAGAGTATAAAAGTTGCAACCTCATTTAGAGATCGGAAACATTGAGAGACTGTATCATGAATATAGTACTATTGCTTTGATTGAAGAATGTTATATAAATATTAGTTCATAACTAAAAACATGTTATCTACGTAGGGCACCTTTACTTTGGGTGATTAGCCATGATATCATGCTTAATCACCATTTATTTTTTGTTTACTTCATTTTGGATTAGTTTGTGATTAGTGCCTTAAGCATGATATATTATGTGATTTTTTCATATAGTAATCACAATTTAATATATACCATTTTAATCACATCACTCAAAGTAAATGTGGCCGTAAAGTATTAAACAATCATTACCTTATCACTTGTATTTGAGGCATTGCTCTTTCTTTTTTGTAATATCCAACCCTCTAGTCGTTCCTGTAGGGATAACTTGTATCTTGGTTGGATTTTTTTTACTCAATAATTTTCAATAGAGGGTCCACGTCTTTTTCGAGAGTGACTTTTTTCACTCTTACGTCCAACTTGTCTCCATTGTCTTGTGCAATTATGAGATGCATTTCCCTTTTCCCTGCTTCAACTTGCCATACATATGTATGTTAGTGGAATAGATGAGTTTATTTTATAAATTATAATATCACATTTTGAGATAAGGAAACGTAAATGTGCGAAATAGCAAAAATGCACGTGATTGCACACTAATATCTAATCTCGTTTCTTTTCTCAGTGCATGAGGGGCTACAAATAAATAAAGTGATTGCATAAGTTTTCTACGAAGCAAGTGTTATATATAGATTAAACAACAAATACAAAATTATCAAAAAAATAATTAAATTTTAGAATAAAAAGTTGTAAGATGAGATACAGATGTCTTCAGTACTTGAAATTAGTAAATCATAATAGCAAATGGATTTCTAATCTTCATATGCATTTGGTTATATAAACTTAGCTTGCATTGCATGGAGTAAAGAAATCACACCAACTCAAAGTATAAGATATGGTTACTTAGCTTATACTTTCTCTTATCTTTTTTTTGTTCTCTTAAAACAAAAGAAATTTGTGCAATTATTGTGTTAAAAAAAGTTTGATCATTATAAGTGTAAATTCTGTATCCTAACTTTAGTCTTGAGACAATATGAATATACGTTTCATGCCACAAAATATGAAATCAGTAATGAATCAAACCTACATTCAATTTACAATTTTATTTCCTTATCGAACTTAGTAATACCATATACCATGGTTAACCTAATTCACATAATATTTTTTTATTTATCATAATTAAGTTATTCATAGTTGTATGTCCTTATAAAATTTATTTTTAGTTTCATTTGTAAACAAGTATTGAGTAATACACTAGAGTTTTACAGTACTCACTTATTGATATATAGAGATAATTGCAATTTTGGTACCGCAGTTTAGGGAGCTTTGCAAAATAGGTACCATTGTTTACAAAATAGCAACTTTGATACCGTACTTTACAGAGATTTGCAATTTTGGTACCTCATTTGCTTTTTGGCCTTTATAACTTTCAAAAAGTATCAATTTTGTCCTTGAAAACTTTTTTTTTTTTTTTTTGCAGAACTATTCCCTTTGCTATTCAATCTATTAGGCCCAACATGCTTCCGAAATAAAATTAAACCTCCATAAATTTATACCTTTCTTGACCGTTTTGTCACCAGGTATTTCAAGTCCTCAATTTTATGGACTTCCTCCAACCACACTACCATAGTAGATAGTTCGCAGGTCCTTGGCTCCTTCAGCAACAAATAGCATGTCCCTATTTCGTTTCCTACCTTAGGGCGTAGAGATATTTTCAAAATAGAGACTTAATAAAATTTTCGTGGACAGGTTGAACAGAAGCTCTTCTTTTATTGAAGAAATATAGAAAAATTACATAGATATTATATCATCTATTGGAGGAGACTATTATTTATCCTCTCATAGGATCGAGGGCTAGACTCTTTGGGGAAACCCCCATAAACTGATAACTCAAAAAATTAAAAGGATAGACACTTAGAATATTATAGTTTGAAGAGTAGGAGAAAATTTCTGATGATCCCCTTCTGCTTCGATGCTCCCTTATTTATAACCATCTGAGGAAGCCAAATGCGGATTTCAAACTTGTTTTTGATGACGTTATTGTGTTCGTCATCGTTCTTTCCAGCTAGTATTCATGATGGCTTGTCGGCCATTTAATTGCTAGCTAGCTCCTTTTAATTTCATTCTGACTGTTGGCTTTTGTTTTTTTCTGCCAACAGTCTCATTTTTGAATTTTTATATTTTTGGAATCTTACTTCTCCTTATAAAAAATCTTCCTTTTACCTTTGTCCGGCTTTGGTTCGGGTTTCTTTTGGTTGACCCGCATCTGGTGCCGACCAGTGGTTTTTCTTATTTTTTGCAGCAAGGGCATACATGGTTATGCCATTGCCCAACATGCAATATGTTGTGTATCTTCATCCTTGTGACCTCAGTTGCAGGTAGCTTGTTCTCCCATATGAGCATTCTCTTTTTCTCGAACATTCTATCTACAAATTCAGTGCTCTTCCCAGTCATGGAGTTTAACAGGAATGATCCATTCACCTTATTGGAGAAGATTTTGAATGGATACTTAACTTTATCCATCTCAGTGAGACAGACCTATAGACCCCAAGCTCTTCTGGTGGAAATATCGTCTTCGCTAATAGCTGACACTAGTGGAGCTTCTTCTGCGACAACTTTAATTCTTTTAAAAGCTACCATGTCTGGTCTCTGCAGTTTAACGAAATGGAACGCTGGATGTGACCCCTTCCCTATAGTTCCTGGAGCGGCTGATATAAATTTTAGCTCCAGGATATCTCCTCTTTTTAGGTGGGGGTTGTTTTGCCATGAATCGTGTACCGCCCCACTAATCCATTCTGGTAACTTTGAAATTTCCGGAAAACTTGGTGACATAGTATGGACTAAAGCTAGAGCTCCAAACTCATACCACTCTCGAACTTCTACGGGTTTAGACCCTTCCAACATCCAAACCCTGTTATATTTTTTAGATGTCTCGATAATGGTATTCCTTGGGTTAATTCCTTTGCGGGAAATTAATTTTTTCCACACCCACTATAAACCTGCCAAGCAGAAGACGAAGAAGATAATTCGTTAGTATTAGCTTTAGAAGTACCTTTATTGGCTTAAGGCTAATCTCTTCCTCTTTTACCCCAGAGGCGCTAGGTTGACTCGAATCATCAGAGGTTTGCACTCTCTCTGACTCATTTGTCGCCGTTTCACCAGAGTCTAGCGATGGCCTTGTGCAAGCAGTACTTAAATCTGCCGCTAGAGGTCTAGAGTCCTATACTCTAAAAGCATATTTAGGGTCATGCTCTCGCAATTTGTTAGTCATCTCCGAGGATGATGCCTTCCAAATTGGTTGCTGTAGGTCATTCCACAGTGAGGTTGAGGCCACCATGGTAGTTCTTATTGCGATATGGACAGTGTCAAGATCAGTTTTTTTTATTTGTCCGGCCACTTGTGCATTCACAGCTAGCCGTCCAAACTTTTTGTTAAGCTCCTCAAGGTTTTCTCTAAGGTGCCTAAGCCTTAACATGATGTAGTTCACTTCAGATGTCTCCATCTCTTGTCAGGAAATCTACAAGAATATTTTAATGAGATTTTATAACAACAATATTGTAGCAATAATATTGGCATTTAGCTGGCCATCTGATAATACGCACTTTCTCAATCTTTGATTCTAATTTATTTTTCAAGAAAGCTTTAACATTGGTATTATCAACTTTCAAAGTGAATTCTTTAGCAAGTAAAAATAAAGGCCATTTCTTAAAAGCCTTCCAAACCGCAAAGAACTCTTTCTCGTTGATGTGCAACACTTGGGCTTGTTGTTCGGTGAACAACCATATAGTGTATCTACAAGGCTCTTCCCTGTAGTGGTCTTTTTTATGAGCACAACTGCCAATCTATAATCGTTGACGTCTGTGTAGACCACCCAACTTATCCTCGTCCTGTGGTATTGCAAGCTTTGGCATTGCAATAACAAACCTATTTCAGCTCACAAACCCTTTACGTATGGATTTCCTCCCATTTGCACTTTACACTTTCTGCTTCCTTTAAAAGTGGCCGGAAATCTTTTCTATATTTTGCAAGATTCTATATAAAGATACCTATAAAATTCACTACTCCCAAGAAGCTTTGTAAAAGCTTCTTATCTTTCAGTACGTCTGGAAAATTGCGGATTTTCTGCACAATATGCTCCTGCAGCTGAATACCTGTTTCATCAATAAGAATTCCTAAAAATTCGATCTTATTGACTGCTATAGTAGCTTTATTCTCAAAAAGTACTAAACCTTCTTTATAGCTTGCATCAGAAAATATTTCAAGATGTTTGATATGATCTTTCATATTTTTAGATACAATCAGTCTGTCATCAATGTAGACAGACATGAACTCGAAATAATCCTTGAAAAGATTACCATTTTGCTTTGAAATATCTAGGGTGCATTAGCTAGACCCATTGGAAGTACGTTCCAGATATATTGTCCCTGTGGTGTAGAGAATGAAGTAAATTTCTTTAATTCACTACCCTTCTTAATCTGATAAAACTCAGATTTGCAATCGAATTTTGGAAACACTTTTGCACCTTTAATGTAATCAATCAACTGCTCTCTACTCTGGATGTAATAATCATCAAATTCTAATATCTTATTAATACCTTGATAGTTAATAACTAACCTGGGTTTATCTCTTTTTATCTCATCATGGTTTCTTAATAGAAATCCAGGGCTACTATAGGCAGAGATTCTAGGGTCAATGAGTCCAGGATTGATATGCTCTTTGATAATCATTTGCATATCTGACCGGTTGTCGAAGCCGTCAAAATTAATTACTGATTCACTAACTGTAGCAGTAGTGGAACCAGGTCGAATCCCTAGAGAACTACAAGTTAATTTCTCAGTATCAGTTGATTAACCGAATAGGGGGGTTTGGATTGAGAATTAATACTAATTAATAGAAACAGAATAAAAAGCAAAGATAAATTATTGAGAGAAATCAAGAGGTAAGAATTCCGATCCAAGGGAATGTGTCACCCAATCATTATGTTCATCATTGATCACATAAGAATAATTTCACAATTAAGCATTCAACTTTGAAATCTAATAGGATAGCCATAATAAATTTCTGTTTTTCTATTATAATTGACTTGACTCGAGCATCTAAGTCAAAACTTATTATCTCACGATTGGGCACGATAGCGTTCCATATCAATATATAGCATGTGCATTAATGAAAACAGTTGAACCTAGATCAAATAATTGAGATAGCTGCAATCATTTAATCTAATTTTCTTGTCCCTACAAATAAATCATGCAAAGTACATAATTAATCTGTTTGTACTTGTACCACTCATTCATGACAATTACGGATCACTTAACTCATGGATAGCAATAGAACAATTAATATCGAATCGAATTGTCTGATCTATCAATAATAATCATTCCATAAAATATAAATCAAGACAAGAAATACTTAGTGAAATTAGATAAAAACCAAGATCTCAAAACATAATAATTGGGTTCAACGTTTCCCTTGAATCAGAAAAGATAATTAGCTACACAACATGCGTGTAGAAAATCCTAGAAAACATAAACTAAACTAATAGAGTAATAAAATATGGAATTGGATCATAATTTTCAGCCTTCACAACACTTTTATAGCACAAAAAACGTTTCTCTCTTGCCTTCCAACTTGCCGTCTGGAGAAGGAAATAAATCGCAGCTACAAATCTTTGCAAATTGCCTATTTTCATGTAAACACACCTGAGCATTGGATAGGGCGTGATCACGCCCTATCGGATGCTCAATTCTATTTCCTTCTTAGCTCTGCCCATTGAATAGGACGTGATCACGCCCTATTAGATGTTCAAATCAGTTTTCATCTCATCTTTTCCTTAATCACTTATTGGCTTCATTTTGGGCTTTTTGTCTCTCTTTTCTTCAAATGGGGTTAATGGCAATCCTTCACCTGAAATATGCTTAATTCAATTATCAATGCAATAAATTCATTCTAAAAACACTTGAATTAAGCATACATTAAGTGATAAAACACATCCTATCAAATTCCCCCACACCAAAATCATGCTTGCCCTCAAGTATGTCTTGATTCAAAACATACGAATTATTCAAGTGATCGATTTCAAACTTCCCTTCATGTAAATCAGGTATGTCCCTTAACCAATATGTCATTGCAGTTTATGAGGAGATAGTAATATTGAGAATAAACACTAGTAGCACACATTTAACACACAAGTATCCCATTGACTATATCAAACTCAAATGAAATAAGTCTCAACACTCTCACGAGGGTATCACTCATGTCACTCGAAATGTGTTTAGGAAATTGAGACTCACTCAAATCAAATAATAGAGTGTCATTGCCATAGGCTTGCTTGTGAATCAAATCTCCACCACTACAGAATGCGAATCAATGCATAAATCAAAGGGTCTTAACGTGGTTGTAAAGGGGTTTTAGGATAGGGTATGGCAAGAAAAGGTCAAATTATGGCTTATGAACTCAAAAGGATGATGGTAATTGCTTGCTTTGCTTGACACATTTTTCTTCTTCAACCTGACTCAAGTGTTTGAAAGAATTCAACTCTTCGACTTTTTTTCTTTTTCTTTTCTTTTTCTTTTTATGAATCATCTGTTTTTTTTTTCATGATTTTTTTCATCTTTCTTCTTTTTTTTTCTTTTGTTTTTTTTTATTCTCATTTTCATCTTTTTCTCCCAAAAAACTACGAATCTCTTGTAAGCTACTTGAGTCATTTCATTTCATGTTGTTCCCATAGCAACTTGCAAGCAACCCAATCATCACCATCCTCTTGAATGGGTTCACAATTCTTTTTAGGAAATAACCAAGAAAATGATAATTCAGCTTGTAACGTGGTTTAACCAAGAAAAGAAAGGCCAAGGCTCAAAAGAGTTTTCTAATGGTGAATTTATTTGGTAGGCTTTTTTCAAGGTCAATTGGCTATTCCTAAATGCCCTTATCACTTTCATATACCAATTCACAAGAAATGTGGTCTCAAAATGTATTACACAAGCAAGTTCTAGAATGCACACACTAAGTTTGATGCCCTTAATCAAAGAAATGTATGAGCACTATTAAATGTAAGTCTTTGGCTCAAAAGCTCACACAAAGGCTTTAGTGTTGATTCTTGAACATTTTTCGTTTAATGCAATCAATGGAACACATTTCACACAATTTTTATATGCTACTAGTGCCATATCTTTCTACTAATCTCAACTTAAACCACAAATTCCTATCAGTTTTAGAGATGTTACAAGACAACATTCAGGCAAATTAGTGCAAGTCATAGAATAATTCCCACATTCCATCTCAAGACACATTAAATTCAAGCATAAATTTTGGTGTCTTTCCCAAAAAATTCAAATTTTCAACCAAAAATCAAGTGTTTTCTTCACCAAAAATTTTCAACAAATTTTCATCAAGTGTTTTCTTCACCAAAAATGTAAAAATGCTCAACACTTCCATTAATGCACAATCTATGAAAAGATTAAGTAGAAACAATCTCTAATCAATCATCAAATATTTGCACAATCTTACTATAGCAACCTCCCCACACCAGGTACCTACATTGTCCTCAATATATGCATAAAACATCACACATAGCAAGGGAATAAAAAGTAAAGAATATAGAGAACGTCCCTGAAACATGAAGTGGTGTCAAATCAGCTAGAGGAGCGAAGAATAGCAGTAGGGGATGGTGGTGCATGATTAGACGACGAGGGCGTGGCATTGGAGAGTGGTGCAGACAGAATAGAAGGTGAGATAAGGTGTGAGCCACAATGGAAATAGCAACAGCAACTACGAGGCGTCGGCTGTGGAGCAGCGACAGTGGGAGACAGTTGCGGCAGACAGTGATGCTGTTGACAGATTTGATCTCTCTTTTAGGCGTGATCACACCTTAACAAAGCCTCAAGTCAGTTTTGCAAGTATGTTAGAGAAGATGATTTCAGACGGATTCGAATCAATGGTAGGGCGTGATCACGCTTTATTTCACTATGAACTCTGTTGCAACATAGAAATGTGGTGCTACTTTTGGCTTTAGATTGGACGTGAGCACGCCTTATATAGAGGTCAAACCTGCGGAGTGTATGAAGTTAAATCCTAAAATTAAAAGAAAACCATAAAAAAAATAAAAAGGAAGCAAATAAAAAGAATTGGGTTGCCTCCCAACAAGCGCAATTTTTTATCGTCGTTATGCTCGACGGAGTGCTTTGCTTTCAATGTGTCAACTGTTGGAGTGATGCCAATGCTTTGTTGCAGATTGTTGTGACTTCATCACCTCCAAGAAATGATTTTGATCGATTGCCCTTCACTTTGAAAATTTGTCTCGTGGCTAGAGTTTTTATCCTTGCTACACCATGAGGAAAAACATTAACAGCTTCAAAACGTCCAAGCCAAGAAGAGCTCAACTTACCTGAGATGGGTTTTAAGCGAACTTTATAGAATAACACCTTTTTCCCAACCTCAAACAACTTTTTTAAAATCACAAAATCGTAGAACCTCCTTGTTTTCTCCTTACAGTTTCTCAGACTTCTCTTCCATCCAATTTCAGTACATTTTGCTCTTTGACTAGGCCTTGGAAAATTATGTGGGATAATGTTTCGCTTACACCTAAATAGAGATATTGGAGGTGGTAGGGCAAGGCTTTTAGGTCCAGTAGTGTGATGTTGATTTTTACCTTGTTTAAGGTAATTTCCTTCTCATCCTCCTCTGATTTGGGCACACTGCAAGGGAAGAGAAGAGCAAAAGTGTTAGACGAAGGAGGTGGAATTAGATTAGACTCTACCTTTTCATTTTGTACTTCAGTATATTCAAGAGTCTTTTCGTCTTCTTTGGCTTCCATCGGTGCTTGTTCAATCATGTGTAGCTCATTCCTACTCTGAGGTGTCATACTCGCGTTCTCTGGATTTACTTCAGTTTGTTGGGATGCTTGAGCTTCTAATTTGCTAATTGATGTGGCTAATTGAGAGATTTGATTTCCTAAGAGTTGTAAGCATGCTTTTGTTTCTTGCAACCCCGCCATTGTATCCTGTTGAAATTGAAGAGTAGTGAGGGCAAGGGATTCAACAATATCCTCTAAACTCATACCTGAATTTGACGTTTGTGGTGCAGCTTGCATAGGGGATGGGGGTGGTTGGTATCTCATTTGCTCCTCTTCATCCCAATAGTTGAAATGGTTTTGCCATCCTGGATTATAAGACTCAGAGTAGGAATCATACGATGCAAATCCTCTTTCTGCATTTACTCCCCAATATGATGGAAATTCATATTGTCTATGATTCTCATCCACTGTGGAAATCCATTCTCTTCCTACCATCATTTCTTCAATTTCCTCAAAGAATTCACCACCAACAGTTAAACTATATCAAGTATTGCACGAATATTCCTTGCAAAAAAAAAAAAAAAAAAGATTAGCAAGGGAAGAAAAAGAACAACGAGACTAAGAAACTAAAGTAGTTCCCCGGCAACAGCGCAAAAATTTGACCGGTTGTCGAAGCCGTCAAAATTAATTACTGATTCACTAACTGTAGCAGTAGTGGAACCAGGTCGAATCCCTAGAGAACTACAAGTTAATTTCTCAGTATCAGTTGATTAACCGAATAGGGGGGTTTGGATTGAGAATTAATACTAATTAATAGAAACAGAATAAAAAGCAAAGATAAATTATGTTACCCAAGGGAATGTGTCACCCAATCATTATGTTCATCATTGATCACATAAGAATAATTTCACAATTAAGCATTCAACTTTGAAATCTATTAGGAAAGCCATAATAAATTTCTGTTTTCCTATTATAATTGACTTGACTCGAGCATCTAAGTCAAAACTTATTATCTCACGACTGGGCACGATAGCGTTCCATATCAATTCAATAATAGCATGTGCATTAATGAAAATAGTTGAACCTAGATCAAATAATTGAGATAGCTGCAATCATTTAATCTAATTTTCTTGTCCCTACAAATAAATCATGCAACGTACATAATTAATCTGTTTGCTACTTGTACCACTCATTCATGACAATTACGGATCACTGAACTCATGGATAGCAATAGAACAATTAATATCGAATCGAATTGTCAGATCTATCAATAATAATCATTCCATAAGATATAAATCAAGACAAGAAATACTTAGTGAAATTAGATAAAAACCAAGATCTCAAAACATAATAATTGGGTTCAACGTTTCCCTTGAATCAGAAAAGATAATTAGCTACACAACATGCGTGTAGAAAATCCTAGAAAACATAAACTAAACTAATAGAGTAATAAAATATGGAATTGGATCATAATCTTCAGCCTTCACAACACTTTTATAGCACAAAAAACGTTTCTGTCTTGCCTTCCAACTTGCCGTCTGGAGAAGGAAATAAATCGCAACTACAAATCTTTCCAAATTGCCTATTTTCATGTAAACAGACCTGAGCATTGGATAGGGCGTGATCGATCGGATGCTCAATTCTATTTCCTTCTCAGCTCTGCCCCTTGAATAGGACGTGATCACGCCCTATTAGATGTTCAAATCAGTTTTCATCTCATCTTTTCCTTAATCACTTATTGGTTTCATTTTGGGCTTTTTGGCTCTCTTTTCTTCAAATGGGGTTAATGGCAAAAAAATAATCAAAATATGCTTAATTCAATTATCAATGCAATAAATTCATTCTAAAAACACTTGAATTAAGCATGCATTAAGTGATAAAACACATCCTATCAATATCTTTCTTGTCTTACATGTTCATCTGAATAGGCTTATATCGGGTACTCGTAATTTGCATTCTTCTTAAACCCTGAGAGTAGCTTTGATCTTGTTCCTATTCCACCATGCTAGAGGGTTCTCATTGAAGTTTCTCTGGATGAGCCTCTTGACATTCTCGAGAGAAAGTTTGCTTTCCTCGCTTATGTCCATGACCTTTAATTCCTGCAATGCTTCCTTGAGTTTCTTTATTTCTTCCTTAGATTCCTCGTAGAAGCTATCGCTATTGATGAGTCCGTGTTGCCTGAAAGACAAGTATTTTACGAAATTTTCTTTTATCCTGCAGTTTTGGATGAGTTAATTTGGCATCAAAATCACCACGCTTGCTGTGAAAATTTATAGGCATTATCTTGTAAATGCCTTTTCTTTTTGCAAAACCTGTATCTCACTATCACAGTTAGTAGTAAAGATTAACAGATTTCTTTGATTATCCTGCATATATCTTGCAAATATTTGTATAAAATTATTACCTAGCAAGATATCGGCACCTATATCATGAAAGTAAATGAGACGTGTTTTTACCCTAAACTAGGGTGTTCCAAATTCTCCTTCGATCATAATTATGGCTACTCGAATTCTCGTATTGAGTATTAGGATTTTTTTTGAAAAATCTCTTCCTGCAATAACAGGTAAGGCTTCCCTTGCTTCTTTAGGGAAAACTCCAGGTTTTGGTGTGCAAATTCCTGAACCTGAGACAATATAAGCTGCAAAATATTTTGTTCTATATTGATCATACAACATACTCACATATATGTATATAGAAAAGGGGCTTGTCATTCAATCCTTATGGTAACCCCATCAAGACTGAATTCCATACCGTTTACATTTTCTTCCCTATGGTTTATGATCTTCGAGGAAACTCAACCCCAAAGTCATACTCCCATTCTCTCGTCCTGCAACACCTGCAACTAGAATTTCATGATCTGCTATTTCTAACATGCCTTCATATCTATCAATAATAGGCTGCTGCAAATGATATAAGTCATCACAAGGAAAAAAGTCTTCCTTCTTAGTGATGTCAAGTATAACTTGTATATCTTTCCATCCTTCAGGGAATCTAAGTTTTACGTTATCTACCCTTATCTCTTGAGGAGTTAAAGCTTTTAACAACTCTTTCTCCTTTCCTTTGTAGCCCATAATCCTGTCTTGCAAAAAAGACATCCTTCTACTAAACTCAGTTCTAGAACTAAGTGTTCAATCTAAAATTGGGTAATCTTTAATTACGATATCGACACCACCTATCCTAGGTATCCTAACTGAATCTGGTGCCATAACCTTAGCAAATTCCTTAAAAATTCTAGGAATCTCGATATACTCTTTCCTTAGGAATAAATTAGAATTATATGTATTGGAAAGGGCATAAGCTATTCTATAGGTTATGGAATATGGTCTATTTCCTTCTTTCATTAGATCCTTTCTTTTAAAATCCTGATGAAGGGTTAAGACTCTGCTAAAATCTTGGTCTGCTAGGTTGTATGCAATCCTAGGATAAATGTCAAATATTAATTTTCCCGCATACAGATTACTTATCATTGTCCCAAGACAACCATCTCTTAAGTTATTGATTCTCCTATCCATTATTGACAAATGTATTTTTGAATTAATTCATTCCTTAAAAGTTACTTTTATTACTACGTCAATAGTTCCTATGTGGATCCATTTTATAGTAACTGCTATTTTTTCTTTAAGCCTACTTAATTCTTCAAGAATATCTTCTTTATGAATAAACTGCATTTCCATCACATTACCAAGAAATTCCATGGGAATAGCAAACTCGTGTGAACTTACTTCGTAGATTATGTGATGTTTCCTCTGGTTTAGTCCTATCTGGTTGAGGACTTTACCGATCCCTCCAATCCTAAATCCATCATATCGACTGAGGTTGGAATCTTGACGCATGATTCTTTCCATGGTTTTGTTTGACACCGTCATTTTGGTAAAGAATCCTGACAGGCTTTCAGAGGTTTGAAGCCTATCTCCCTCATCGTAATTATTCTGACTCGGTTAAAGATCCATCCGAATCAGTCTCCATCTCCTCTTCATAGACGCTTTCGTCTGAAGGAAGATCCTCGAATTGGTATATTGGTACCGAATCCCCCTAGTAGACTGCATCTAGGATGTTATTCGTGGCATCAAATTTTCTTAACTCACCATGTTTCTTCGGGCAGTCTGGAGCTATATGACCCTTGCTCCGCATGTCCAGCAGTTGTAGTATTTGAAGCTTTCATTGGCTCGGGTATGGGCCCGTCTGAAAGTTCTCCTTGTAGGGGTTCTTCTTGTGGATCTTGTATCTGTTCGTCTAGATCATTAGGATGAAGCCCTTGTTGGTCCACTCCTTTGTCCAAATTTGTGTGTTCTAGCTTTTGATTTGGACCACCATGATCTCCGCCTAAAAGAGGTTCTTCTAGAACTCCTAGGCTAGGAGTCACTACTTTGCTTCTTCCTCTTCCTTAGCTCCCCTAATTCTCATATAATAGTTGGAAAATCGTTATTATCACAACAGAGAGAAGTTCGTTTAATCGTACGTCTTAGCTTTTTCATGTTTTTCTGGATGGATGCTTGGTAACACCAATCCTTCAACTTGTCGTTAAGGAAATACATTCTCCTTGCTACTGAATCCATCTGTCTTTCAGGTACTTTGTATGACTGGATCAACATTTCCCTCCATGGACTGCAGATTTTTGCAAAGAACATTGAAGCTGCTACTTTCACTGCTACTCCACTCTGGAAGAAATATTTGCGAAACCAGTAGATATATTCATCTACTGCGCAAATACTCCTTAATTCAAGGTACCTATCAATTGCTTGGTCACCCTCTTATCGTTGTCTCTTTCATTTTTTATTAGCTCTATATCTCTCTCTCTTTCGCCCTCATACACATCATTCAAAGAACTCTTTGTGCATAGAAGAAAAAATGGAGCACGACTCAAACAAAGTAAGCAATGTAGATCTTTATTCAATGATTCAACTACATTCAAATTTTTAATTTTATTTTATAATTTTGTATAAGCTCTAACAGATATTAATTTTTACCTCGTAGACAATACTTGAGAGAGATAATTTCTTGGGTTGTTAGAGAGTTAATGATGTGCTCTTTTCGGAGCCAGTCAATTTTAATTTTCGGCACTACCTCCACTACTGCCTCACAAGTCCTTCCAAGAGTCCAACAGGCATGACAGATCTTTTTTATTGTTTTTTTCCCTCAATATATATATATGTGTGTGTGAGAGAGAGAGAGACGTAGATCTTCGCTCTTCTTTATTTGTTTAAATTTCTTATTTTATATAGATTTTATAAAAAATACTAATTGAAAATTTGTAACTGCTCAATTTAAAAATGAAAATAATTCCTTTGACTTTCCCTTTGAAATTTGAAATAAAGTTTTTTGGGAATAAAATCAAAATGGGCTTAGTTGATCTTTTTATTTTTTACTGAAATTCGATTTGTGGGAAAGATTTTTTTTTGTATAGTAGAATTGTTAGTCTTTCTTACTCTCTCTTGGTAAGGAAGGGTTTACAAAGTTCGATATGTGGAAAAAAAATTTTCTTCTCCATCTTTTATTGGCTAAATTCTATTTTACACCTTGTGTTTTGTATATTTAGCAAAAAAAACCCCTGTGATTTGAAAATAGGCAAAAAATCTCCTCATATTTTGTAAACCCCTCTGCTGTTAGGATTTAACGAAAAGTGCACTGCACACACGCGTGGTGCGACTGGGGTCTATTTTGGCATCCTAGCATGATTTTTTGATACCATTATGACTAAAATGCCCCTATATAGTCATATAGGGGCATTTTAGTCATATTGGTATAAAAAAATTTATATACAATTTTTAATAATTAATAATTTAAATTAAAAAATTAAAATACAGTCACAATATAAAATTTCAATATCTTAAATGAAATATAAAAATTATACATTGTCAACTAATTTAAATATTATATAATTAAAAAATATTAAATAAATTATATTTAAATTATTTAAAAAAAATTAAAAATATTTATGTTAAATATAAAATACCAAATTTTTTTAAAAAACATACATTATAAAATATAATAAACTAAATTTTATATTATCAAATTTTGATATGTAAATGAGTCCAAATTTTAAACAATTATAATAAATTATAATTTATAATTAAGTTAAATAAATAAATTATAATATCTAATAATTATTATAATTACCTAAAATTATGTTTAACTAATAAAAAAATATATTCAATTATTAATTAATTTTTTTAAAAAAAAAATCTGGAGCGATGGTGACGCCGTTGCCCTCTTTCTTTTCATTGCCATCGCCCTTCTTGTTGTTGCTGGGCGACGTTGTACAGATTGGGATAGGCGGCGGCGGGACGTGGGGATGTGGGTATGCAACGGGGGCGGAGGCGCCGGGGGTTAGGGGTAGGATATTCTTTTTTCTTTTTTAAATTTATATATATATATATATATGTATATAAATATTTTTTTATGAATTCTAATTATTTATATATAATATAGATACAAGGGTATAACTATCAAACAATGTTAAAATTTAACACCGTTGAGCCTCAGTTAAAAAAAGGGAGCATATGCTGAATTAAAAAATACAAAAAAAGGTATTTTGCCTATTTTTAAATCAGAGGGGGATTTTTTGTTGAGTTTTGACATAGGTTTTTTTTCTTACAATTTAGCATTAAAAATTCTAGCTCTCCTTCTCTTCTCTTTTTTTATATTTTTTCTTTAATGTATTGTGAACATTAATGATTTGTGGATGGAAATTACATACCCATCCAAACAATAAAGTGTCAATTCTAGGAATCTATTCAAGGTTGAGTCTTCAAGTGAAATTAGATTATAAAGCTAAAGCTTCAAGTTAAAATTGTCATATAAGTTGTTAAAAATTTAATCAAATTAATAAATTTAATGATTTCATAAATCACTATAATAGTTTTTAATTTAAGATCAGAGTTAATTAAATATTATGTATATTTACCGCTTGTCTTGAATCATCTCTTAATATACATATTCAATTAATCATTTAACCTTCGATAATTCTGTAAGTTACAATATATATATATATATAATCTCTCGCACACTATCCATAAAAAAAACAAAACTTAGGCACATGGATTACAAATCATTCTCTCCCTTTTATGTTATATTTTATTGATTCACTTATCAACTAATAATTAAAATTCAATTATTGCAGGAGCAAACACGAGCAAGCAACAAAGGCTATTCACAAAGAAAAAAAATGGGATCTAATTGCGTTTAGGATTGTATAATCTAGATAAATTTTGCTCCGACTTTTATTATGGGAAGAATAGTTGAAATATATTTTGGAGATGTTAGAGTTTGCTTTGATTTCTTTTGTATGAATCATACTTTGTTTATATCCACTATTTTTAACTTCCACATCTCTTTTCTTCTCTAATTTTTAAATAATTTTTCATAACTTTCTTATATTTTTAAATAAGATTTTTTATTTAATTAATATATTGTATATTAAAATAATAATAATTATTTTGAATCATAATTAATTATGTACACACATTTGAGTTTGCATATGTATTTAGTAATAAATTACGCCTTAGATTTGTTCATTCAAATCTATGTTTATATCTTACCCCTTTTAATATATTGTCTAGATTCATTTTAAGGTATTTTGGTATATTTGAATTAATTGGGAGGAAATACTTGAATTAGTATTTTAATAATGATTTGAATTAGTATTTCTTTTAATAGAAATTTGGTTAATTATTTTTTATATAATTGTCCTT
This sequence comes from Sesamum angolense, assembly GCA_034509725.1. NCBI lineage: Eukaryota > Viridiplantae > Streptophyta > Magnoliopsida > Lamiales > Pedaliaceae > Sesamum > Sesamum angolense. Next base: position 101,723 of record JACGWL010000554.1, read on the forward strand.
TACCATAAAATTAAAATAAAATTTTTGGAGTGTTAAATAAATTGATAGCCAAATATGGCCTTATATAGACAAAATCCAGTCCAATTTTCCCTCACAGATTGGGTTGATCGTCAGTTTTAATGGTCAACTTAACGGTGGATACTCAAGTGGATGAAAACTAAAAATTTTGGGCACTAAAACTGTATTTTAGATATGAAAAGTGAAATAATCCCTATAATATAAATTAAGACTTCATATAAAATTTAATGAGAAATTACAAACTAACCCCCAAAACTATTTGTTAGAATTAAAAATAAAAAATTACAAAACTTTCATCCTCTTCAACCCCCCTTCTCCTTTGCCAGCCACCGTCGCTCCCCTCCCTCCACATCCCCCGATCAGTCTTTTTCCCCTCACCTCCTAATGCCGCAGACCTGCCCCCACCCTAAACCCACATCAGTCTTTCCCTTCCATCACTCTCTTTTCTCCGGTCAACGCTCCTCCACCGCCACCTACCCCAACCTCTCTTCCCCTCCATCTCTTCCCTCCCTTTCTCCATAGCCGCCGATCTATTGAATCCACTCCTCTATGCCCTAGATGCTGTCACATTCTTTCCTTCTCCGTATTCCGCCGCCATGGCCATCTCTCTCTCTATATATATACACATATAATATATATATTATATTAAAATAATAAAAGCATATATAAAATGTGTGTATACATATACAGGAAAAACACCAAATCTGACCATCCATTTAACTATACTAGCCGTTGTGACACGCAATTTCTGCGCGTATTTAATAAATAATTTTTTATATTTTAAAATATTTTATACATAAGAGTAAAATATGCAAATCAATACATGATACTAAAAAAAAAATTTAATTTATTAATTAATGTATAATTTAGAAAGTGAAATGAGTTAATTATCTTATTACTTGAATGGCATTTTTGACTTTTATAAAAAATTGGTGCGACAGTATCACTAACAACCGTTTGTGAATATAGAGCCTCTTTTCTTTTTTTTATTAGTATAGATAAATATATTACATCTGGACAGTTGATTTATGCAACGTACAAAAAGGATTACATTAAATGGGCAACCTTAGGACTAACAAAAAGATTTTATTTAATTTAGAAATTTGCTACTTTTATTATTGCCTAATTTTATTAAATAAATTAAAATTTTAAATTTGTTGTTCATATGGTCGTTTTTGGAAACCTTCTATATATATATATATATATATATATAATATGATTCAAGAAAAATCATCATTAGTTTAATATTTTCGTATTCTTATCCAGTTATTGTAAGTAGCTCATGTCTAGGTATGAATAAATTATGTATATTCCGTACACAATAGAAATATATGTCCGTACCGGTGATCTCTTTTTTTAATATCTCCATACTGAACATCTCGTAGATAACAAAATGCATATTAATTAATGAATGGACGACAAAATTAACTATCCATATTATTTTTAATTAATACATTTATCTGTTTATGTATGCAACTAAAGTGTAGCTGAATTTGCTTACAGAAAATAATCAGTCATATTTCTTTACTTTAAGTTGAATTTTATTCGATTGTTAATATATAATTACAAGTAAATTTAGATTTTCTATTGAACTAGTTAGATCATCATAAATAATTTAGTATCCATACCACAATAGCATAAATAAAAAATACAAAAAATGTAGTTTATATAATTACAATGTGTATCATATGATATACTATATCTACTATTCATTTCGTAATTTAATTATACATGGTTAGTGAGTAATTTTGGTTTGTAAAACTTTATGGTTGATTTTTTTTAATATAAAAGTAATTTTTTTCATATTTTAGTTAGATTATGTTATTCAAATTATTGCAACATTATAAATATTCCAAATTTCGAGATAATTTCATGTGTCATAAATATACTCATATTCCCTATTAAAGTTGTGTTTATCTGTTGTTGTAATTGAATTTTTTTCGAAGGGGGGGGGGGGGTCTTTCTCCATTACATTCACTCTATAAATTTATCCACCCACCACACACTCATACAAAATTTATTATCTATCGGTTGCTTGGTCACTCTCTCGTCGTTGTCTCTTCCATTCTCTGTTATCTCTCTCTCTCTCTCACCCATATTTCAAAGAACCTATATTTCAAAGAACTCTTTGTGAATAGAAGAAAAGATGGAGCATAACTCAAATGAAGCAAGCAATGTAGATCTTTGTTCAATGATTAAACTGCATTCAACTTTTAATTTACTTTATAATTTTGTATATGCTCTAACAAATGTTTAATTTTCACCTTGTAGATAATACTTGAGAGAGATAACTTTTATGGTTGTTGGAGGGTTAATGGTGTGGTCTTTTCGAAGCCAGTCAATTTTAATTTTCTAGCATTCTATCTACCACCACCATCACTAGTGCCCCAAGAGTCCAACAGGTGTGACAGATCTTTCCTTCTTTCTTTCTTTTTCTTTCTTTTTTTCTAAAATTAAAAAGATACAAGTGTCCAATCTTCGCTCTTTTTCATTTGTTCAGATCTTTTACTTTAAATATAAATTTTATAAAAAATTATTAATTTACAATTAATAACTGCTAAATCTTAAAAGTGGAATTGCAATTCCTTTTGCTTTCCCTTTGAATTTTGAAATAATTTTTTAAAAAAAAATTTGCTTAGTTATTTTTTTTTATTTTTTATATGAGTTTCAATCTGTACAAAAGATTATTTTTGAAGTTTTGAAATTACACCTATATCCCTTCGAAAATTCTCCATTTACACCTAAGTCTCTACCGTTAGGGCTTTGATGAAAACTGTTGAGGTTAGTAAAAATAATTACATAAATTTCAATTTTGCCCCCACATCTAATATTCTCATGTATATTTTATACTTATATAGCGATAAATACAATATATATAGAGAGAGTTGTGGTTAATATCATTGAATATTTTTCTTATAAGTACAAAATTAATGCTAAATAATATATTTTTAAATTTGAAATTAGATATCATCTTACTTATACATATAAATAATGAAATAGGTATAAAATGTGTCTATACATATATATACGGTATTTAAAAACAGCTATGAAATATATTATATTTAGAATGTTAATTTTTATGCACAAAAATTGAGGGGTAAAGTTCTTGTGCAACTCGTGTGCACTTTGCGCTTTAGGTTTTTTTTTCCCCGAAGTATATGGAAATTTCGAGCTTCGGAACTTGCAAAAAGGCATAGCACTTAGTATATCATAGAATAAAGGAATCAACTGTTTTCATTCAAATATATATATATATATATATATATATATATAATGGAATATATACATATTGCATTGCTAAGAAAATTTGATTAAGAATAGGAATAATTTTATCGTACTCTTTATGTGTTTACACACACACTCACTCACATACATAATAACTCACCCAACGATTGCTTGCTCACCCTATTGTCTTTGTCTCATCCATTCTCTATTGTCTGTGTGTCTCTCTCTACTATCCCTCACACACATACTCCAAAGAACTCTTTGTGCACACAAGAGAAGATGGAGCACAACTCAAATAAAGTGAGAAATGTAGATCATTATTCCACGATTCAACTTTTAATTGTATTTTGCAGTTTTATATAAGCTCTAGCATATATTTAATTTCACCTTGTAGATGAAAAACAATACTCAAAAGAGACTAAATCTATGTTTGTTGGAGAGTTAATGGTATGTTATTCCCGGAACCACTCCATTTTAATATATGTTTATTGATCCACTTCATCAACTAACAGTCAAGATTCAATTCTTGCAAAAGAAAACATGGTTAAGCAATGAAGGATCTTCACAAAGAAAAGAAAAGAGGGGATCTATTGCATCTAGAATTGTAGAATCTAGAGCAATTTCGCTCAAACTTTTAAGATGCGAGGAGCAATCTGAATATATTTTGGAGATGTTGAGGGTTGCTTTAATTTCTGGTTGTTCTTTTTTATTAAGTCATACGCTATTGATATCCACTATAACCAAATCATAGAAGAAACAATTCTAAATAAAAATAGAGGATCTTGCACATATGTTGCACATTAAATTAAATGTGGAAAAACAAAAGATTTCATCTTCTAATATTTTTGCTACATAGAAAGGGAATTGCACAAGACAATCAAACTTGAAATGTAAGAAGTACCAAAAATAACCCTCTATGTATATCTTCTTTTCTTGCATCAAAAATCACAACCTAGAAGACAACATATTATGTTTTGCTATCATATGAAAGTTTGACAAGAAGAAAGATGAAGGCGAAAGAAATCGAACTCGGGTAGAGGGTGATATTACCAGTAACTGTTGAAGTCTATCGTGATATAGAAAGCAAGTATCAATTATCAATGAAAGAACGACTAGAGGGGAGATGGACTATTCAGGTCCTAGAACGTACGGGAACCACGACGACTGAAAGGTACATTAGTTAATATACCTACATGCATCTCTTAATTAAGTAGATACACAAGGTACATGAGTTAATATACTGCACGTGTCTCTTAGTTAAGTAGATACAAAAGATACGTTAGTTAATACAACTTCGTGTCTATATTAGTTAATATAATTGTACATATCTCTTAACTATGTGTATCCTAATTACGTAGATACAAAAAATATGCTAGTTGATATAATTGCACGTGTCTCTATGTGCCTATTAGTTAACTACATACAGAAGATATGTTAGTTAACATAACTGCACGTATTTCTTAATTAAGTAGATACAAAATACATTAGTTAATACAACTACACGCATATGTTAGTTAAGTTGATACATATTATAAAAGATACAATGAAATCAACATGATGCAATTTCGTAGATTTAACAGTTGGAAATTCTTCTCTGTTGGACTTCTTTTGTTTTTTATCTTATTATAGTTCATAATAGAGTAGCCAATCATTTGCTTTCATGTAACAAGTTATATATCTCGACATAAAATTATTATCATTTTTTATCTTGTCCTAGCCACACTACATCATATAATACATCATTCATGATATAAAAATTTAGAGAGAAATATTAGTTATTCTCAAAAAGCAATTTGCGAAGCTATAAAACATTTAAACGACATCCAATAGTTAGATGCAGTAAAGATTGTGTTCTTAAAGTATTATCTATTTGATTTAGATGCATAGTTTTTCTTAAGGATCTATCTGCTCATTAACTAGAGTCGTAATTATTTATGTTCCAAGAAATCGAATATCCCTTATATTAATTTCCTAACTAAATTTTTTTATTGTTAGTTCTATTTCCATGAGAAGGTCAACAAAAACATCCGATCTATGAATGATGTTGTGACATTCATTATATATCGTGTGATTTATTAGACTTTGGTTATCACTTACTCTAATTCATCTTCAAACTTTCCAAAAGCTTCTTGAAAATTTTAATATACATCTTACTATCACTAAAATTTTGATGTGTAGGTCTGAGAAGGCAGATTAATACTTTGGTAGTGACCATGACATGCAACATTTTCCATTCAATATATTGTTATTTTGTATAGAGAAGTGTTTGGTATCCCATATTACATGGGTTCTTGCAATTTTTCCTTTTTTGAGTTGCATTGAAATTTTGAATTTTACAACTTGCAAAAAAGTAGTACGCTGCTCTTCCAGCTTAGGAATAAAATTTAATTTATAAGTTAAGTTCTAATAAAAAAGCAAAAGGATTTGAGCAACGTAAAACTTTCACAATTTGGTATTTTTATCATTGGATAATTATTAACTAAATTAGAAATTTAAGTTTGTGATATATATATTGTCTTTTGAAATTTTTTGATATATATAATGACTCAAAAAAGCATTTTAGTGCAAAGTTCACGGAAGATGGAAGATCTGTTTATATTATAAAAATAAAAATAAAAAATACACTGTTTATTTAATTTTTTCATATAATTATCTTATGTGGATATCGTAAATAGCTCGTACTTATATATGAAATAATTAGGAAAAAAAATACAATTTTAGTCCTATAATTTATGGAGGTTGCATTTTTAGTACTGTAATTTAGGAGATATTTGTATTCTTTTTCCTTGTAACTTGGGGTGTTGGCAATTTTAATTTGATCTTGCACAAAATTGATTTATAAGAATAAATTTGCAACTTGATTGTGTCATGTTCAAGTCACATGCAATTTCAGATAAAATTAGCGAAGAAAAAACTAAAATTGCTAAAATTTAAAATTACATGACTAAATTGCAAAAATCAATTCGTACAAGAGTAAAAATACCTACACTTGAATTACAAGGCTAAAATTATAATTTTCTCAATTAATTATGTGCATCCGTACACAATGAAAAATTATATATCCGTACACAACAAAACTGGCATGTCCATACTAAAGATTACGTACGTAACAAAAGTGCATATTAATTATCTATGAACGTACGACCATATTAATGATCCATATACTTCTAATAATTAATACATTTGTCCATTTTTATATGCAACTAAATTGTAGTTGAAATTGTTTAGGAAAAAATAATTGCTAACTATTTTTTTCTTCAAGTGAATTTTATTCAATTACTAATATATGAATAATTATATATAAAACTTAAAACTTTACATTGCACCTAGATAATGTGGCCAATTTAGTACCCAGTCCACAACAACAGAAATAGAAAATACAAAAAATGCAATCTATATACATACAATTTAATTTCAATTGTGTATCATTAATCTCGTGAACAATAGGCTTTATATTTCTAAAAATCTCTTAAATTGCCAACAGATTTATAGAGAATTATGAAAAAGTCATTTTATGTTTTATCTTGTATGATTTACTATATTATTCATGTGGTAAATGAATTATATATGGCTAGTGAGTTGCTTTGGTCTTTGAAAATTTATGGTAGGTTTTGTTTATTTAGAATTTTTTTTTTCATAATTTAGTAAGATTATGTTATTTAAATTGTTGCAACACTGTAAATGTTCCAAATTTGGACACAATCTCATGTGTCATAAATATATTCATATTCCCTATTAAAATTGTGTTTATCCGTTGTTGCTTTTATTTTTTTTTTTTGCTTGAAATCTTCTGTAATTAGCAATTCATTCTATCCTACTGTGTTTCTCCCTTCCATTCTCTACTCCCACTCTCTCTCTCTCACTCTCACTCACCCACCATACCGTCTTTCTCCCCTCCATTCTCTACCCCCTGTCTCTCTCTCACTCTCACTCACTTTCTCTCTCTCTCTCTCTCTCGCTCACACACACACACATTTTGAAGAATTCTTTGCACACAGAAAAGAAGATGGAGCACAACTCAGATCAAGGGAGAAATGTAAATCTTTATTCAACTTCATTCGATTTCTAATTGTAGTTTACAGTTTTGTTTAAGCTCTAACATATGTTTAATTTTACTTTGTAGATGGAACCAATAGTTGAATGGGATTATATCTATGGCTGTTGGAGAGTCAATGGTGTGCTCTTCCCAGAGCCACTCGATTTAAATTTTCCGCCACCACCTCCGCCACCCTCTTCAGAATCACCATCACAACAAGTACCTCCAAGAGTCCAACAGGCATGGCAAATCTTTCTTTTTATTTCTCCTTTTTTTATTCTAAAAATATATATATATATATATATATATATATATATTTTGTGTCTTTGGTCTTCTTCTTTTGTAGATCTATTATTTTAAATATAAAATCTACAAGAAGTACTAACGTAAAATTGATAATTGCACAATATTTAAAGTGTAAAAACAATCCTGTTGTTTTTCCGTTTCAATTTTGAAACCAAGCTTTTTGAAAAAATCAAATTGGTTTTTCTCAATTTTTTTCTTTTTATATTGATTTCGATCTATAGAAAAGATAATTTTTTCTCCATTTTAAGACTCTCTCTCTCTCTCTCTCTCTCTCTCTCTCTCTCTTGCAAGGGGGGTCTAGAGTTCGATCTGTGAAAAATGTTCTTTCTTCTCCATCTTAAGACTCTCTCTCTCTCTCTCTCTCTCTCTCTCTCTCTTGGGAAGTGGTTTAGAGTTCGATCTGTAGAAAAGATTATTTCTTGTCCATCTTAACAATATCTCTCTTTCTTGGGAGGGGGTTTAGAGTTCGATATGTGGAAAAGATTCTTTCTATTCCATCTTAAAAAATTCTCTCTCTTCTCTTTTTATTTTTTATTTTTTAATGTATTGATGAACACTAACTTGTGGATGAGAGTTACATGCACATTCAAATGATAAAGTCTCAATTCTGGAAATTGTTGAAAGTTGAGTGTTTATCAAAAAGCTAAGCATCATGTAAAAATTGTCAAATATGTTGTTAAAGGTTCAACCAAATTTATAAATTTGATGATATAATTATTCACTACAACAGTTTTATTTTAAGATCAAAATTAATTAAATATTATGTTTATGTCTTGAATTACCTCTTGATGTATCTACTATGAAAAATTCAAAATATATTTTACAGTCAACACACATAAATACTTATTTTTTAATCATTTAACCTTGTATACTTAAAAAATAAATAAATTAACCTCACACACAACCCATAAAGAATAAAAAGAAAAAAACTTGGCATATGGATTATAAATCATTCTCACCCTTTTATTTATTTAATTTTTGGTCTATTTAATCAAGTAACAATTAGGATTCAATTCTTGCAGGAGCAAGCAGGACCGAGCAACGAAGGATCTTCCCAAAGAAAAAGACGGGATCTGGTTGCATCTAGAGTTGTTGAATCTAGATCAATTTCACTCAGACTCTTAAGATGCGAGGAGGAGTCTGAATACATTTTGGAAATGCTGGAGGTTGCTTTAATTTTTGTTTGTGAAATTATACTTTATTTCTGTCCACCATAAGAAAATCATGAATGAAACAATTCTAATCGAAAAATAAAGGAACTTTCACTTACATTGCATAATTTTAATTTAAATGTGGAAAAGCAAAAGAGTTTCATCTTCTAACATTTTTGCTACACAAAAAGGAACTAAACAAGACAATCAACCTTGGAATACATATAATAACAACAATTAGTATGACACTCTTATGTATATTCTTTTTTTCTTTCATCAAAGATTGCAACTGGGAAGACTACATATTATGTTTTACTGCCATATGAGAGTTTGAATAGAAGAAAAATGGAAGCGAAAGAAATCCATCTTGGTCAGAGGGTGGTGCTCCCGGTGACTGAAGAAATCTATCCCAATATAGAAAGCAAGTATCCACTGTCCATGAAGGAGCGCCTGGAAGGAAGATGGTCTATTGAAGTCAGAGAGCGTACAGGAACCACCAAGACCGAAAAGGTACATTAACTAGATATAACTACATGTATTTCTTAATTAAGTAGATACAAAAGGTTTAAGTAGATAGGTGAAAGATACATTAGTTAAAATTGCACCTATCTCTTAACTATGTATTTTTTAGTTAAATAGCTACATAAGATACGCTATATATTAATTTAACTATGTGTCTCTTAGTAAGTAAATACAACATATACATTAATTAATATAATTGCACATGTCTTTTAACTACTTGTATATTAGTTAAGTAGATAGAGAAGATATGTTAATCAATATGACTATAAGTATTTCTTAATTATGTAGATAAAGAAAATACGTTAATTAATAGAACTATACGCGTATGTTAGTTAAGTAGACACATATTATAAATGACGCATTGAAATCAAAATGATAGTATTTCAGAGACTTGTGTATGGTTATAAATAGTATGAAAGTTTCCATGTTGGACTTCTTTTATTTTTTTATCTTATTGTAGTTCATAAAGAGTAGCCCACCGTTTGCTTTCATGTAACAAGTTATGTATTTCGACATAAAGTTATTATCATTTATGATCTTCTTAGCTACATTGCATCATAAAATGCATCAATCATGATAGTAAAATTTAAAAAGAAATTTATTTATTTTCGAAAATCAGTTCCCGAAGCTATAAAATATTTACATGACATCAAAGAGTTGGATGCTGCAAATATTGTGTTCTCAAAATATTATGTTTCAAGAAACATAACTTACTTGCACTAATTTTCTAACCAAAATTTCTTCTTTTTAGTTTTATTTCCATGAAAAGGTCAAGAAAACCATCCGCTCTATGAATGACGTTGCAACGTTCATCATGTATCGCGTGATTTACTAAACTTTGGTGAGCACTTACTTTCATGCATAATCAAACTATTCAAAATTTCATCTGAAAACTTTAATTTACATCTTACATCACTAAATTTCGATGTGCAGATTTGAGAAGGAAGATGCACTCTGATGATGACCATGACATGCAATCTGCTTCTTTGCAAACGGTGTTTGGAAACTTTCAGTGTTTTTTTAAAATTTTTCTGAGACCTTTAAGACTATGCTTGTAATTAATTCTCAATGCAATACACCAACCAAGTAACTAGTTCAAGTTACACTTTGTTTTTATCAACTATGCAAATATCAATATAATGTTATTCCCTCTAACGAGGGGAGATAATAATTTAGAAGGATAATATGTGCATCCTATATGATATATGCAGACTATAAGTATTTTTCAAGCTCGAGCATAAAATAAGGTGTGTGCATAAATGATGTATATCCGTAACAATAGAAATATATGTCCGTACTGACGATATCTTTTTTTAACATCTCCGTACTGAAGATCTCATAGATAACAAAATGCATATTAATTAATGAATGTACGACAAAATTAACTATCCATGTTCTTTTAATTAATACATTTATCTGTTTATGTACGCAACTAAATTGTAGTTGAATTTGCTTACAAAAAATAATCGATCATTCTTTTTTACTTTAAGTTGAATTTTATTCCATTATTAAAATATAATTACAAGTAAATTTAGACTTTCTATTGAACTAGTTAAAGCATCATAAATAATTTACTATCCACACACAATAGCATAGATAAAAAATATACAGAAAAATTTAGTTTACATAATTACAATGTGTACCATATGATATACTATATCTACTATTCATGTGGTAAATTAATTATGCATTGTTAGTGAGTAATTTTGGTCTATAAAACTTATGGTGGATTTTTTTTATTTACAAGTAATTTTTTCATAATTTAGTTAGATTATGTTATTCAAATTGTTGCAACATTCTAAATATTCTAAATTTGGATATAATTTTATGTGTCATAAATACACTCATATTCCCTGTTAAAGTTGTGTTTATCTGTTGTTGTAATTGAATTATTTTTCGGGCGGGGGGGGGGGGTCTTTCTCCATTGCATACACTCTATACTACCCACCAAACACACATACATAATTTATTATCTATCGGTTGCTTGGTCACTCTCTCGTTGTTGTCTCTTCCATTCTCTGTTATCTCTCTCTCTCTCTCTCACCCATCTTCCAAAGAACTCTTTGTGCATAGAAGAAAGGATGGAGCACAGGTCAAATGAAGCAGGCAATGTAGATCTTTACTCAATGATTCAACTGCATTCAACTTTTAATTTTACTTGCTAATTTTGTATAGGCTCTAACAAATGTTAATTTTCACCTTGTAGATAATACTTGAGAGAGATAACTTTTATGGTTGTTGGAGGGTTAATGGTGTGGTCTTTTCGAAGCCAGACAATTTTAATTTTCCAGCATCCTCTCCTCCACCACCATCACAAGTACCTCCAAAAGTCCAACAGGCGTGGCAGATCTTTCCTTCTTTCTTTCTTTTTGTTTTGTTTTTTTCTAAAAAAAAAAATACAAGTGTGCAATCTTCGCTCTTTTTCATTTGTTCAGATCTTTAATTTTAAATATACATTTTATAACAAGTATTAATTTATAATTAATAACTACTAAATCTTGAAAGTGGAATCACAATTCCTTTGGCTTTCCCTTTGAATTTTGAAATAATTTTTTTAAAAAAAATCTAAATTTGCTTAGTTGATTTTTTTTTATGAATTTTTATCTGTGGAAAAGATTATTTATTTCTCTATCTTAAGACTCTCAGTCTCTTTCTCACTCTCTCTTGGGTGTGTGTGTGGAGGTGGGGGGGTTATAAGGTTCGATCTGTGAGAAAATTATTTCTTCTTCATCAAAACTCTGTCTCTCTCTCTCTTCTCTTTTTTCTTTAATATATTGTTGAGCATTAATTATTTATGGATGGGAATTATATGCCCATCCAAACAATAAAAGTGTTAATTCTTGGAATTTATTGAAACATGAGTGGTAAAATAAAATTAGGTTAAAAAAAGCTAAAGCTTCAAGTTAGAACTATCAAATAATTTGTTAAAAAGTCGACCAAATTAATAAATTTGTTGATGTCATAAATCACTATAATTGTTTTTAATTTAAGACAAGAGTTAAATAAATTTTATGTTTATTTGCTGCTTGTCTTGAATTACCTCTTGATATACTTTTTCTATTAATTATTTAAGCTTCTATGAATTTCTAAGTTATAAATATATATATATATATATATATATATACAACCTCTCGCACACTACCCATAAAGAAGAAAAAACCACTTAGGCACGTGGACTACAAATCATTCTCACCCTTTTATTTTATATTTATTGGTCCACTTATCAACTAATAAGTAAAATTCAATTCTTGCAGGAGCAAGCAGGATCAATCAACGAAGGATCTTCACGAAAAAAAAGGTATCTAATTGCATCTAGGATTGTGGAATCTAGAGCAATTATACTCCGACTTTTAAGATGCGAGGAACAGTCGGAATATAGTTTGGAGATGTTAGAGGTTGTTTCAATTTCTTCTTTATGAATCATACTTTGTTTATATCCACTATAAGAAAATCTTTGAAAGAAGCAATTCTAATAAAAACAAGGAACCTTGCACTTATGTTGCACATTTATGTTGAATATGAAGTGCCAAAAAGTAGTATGATCCTCTTATGTATATTATTTTTTTCTTGCATCAAAGATTGCAACAGGAAAAACCACATATTATGTCTTATTACCATATGAGAGTTGGAACAGAAGAAAGATGGAAGCCAAAAAAGTCAAACTTGGGCAAAGGATGGTGGTCCGATTATGAAAGAAGTCTATCCGCAGATAAAAAGCAAGTATCCGTTGTCAATCAAAGAGCGACTAGAGGGCAGATGGACTGTTGAGGTTTACAGAACGCACGGGACCACCAAAATTGAAAAAGTGCATTAATTAATATTAATAATTTGTGGCACACTCTATACAAGTGCAACTTTTACAAATATCATTTAAAATAACAATATTTATTAATTAATAAAATATATATAAAATGATAAATTAATATTAAATTTATAAAAAATAGTGAAAAAAAGGTGAAAGAATTTTTTTTTTTTAACAAAAAGGAAATAACTATCAAATGATGATGGAGGTGGGAAGTTGATAGAAAATTTTAAATAAATATAAACAAAAACAAACCAAAAAAACGGAGAGACACCGAAGAGGTGCTCTCCTTTTATATTACTATAGATAACTACATGCGTCATTTAGCTAAGTAGATAGAAAAAAAACATTAGTTCATATAACTCACGGTTTTCTTAATTAAATAGATTTAGAAGATATATTAATTAATATAATTGGATGCTTCTCTTAACTACATATTTATTAGTTAATATTGTGTTCTTAAAATATTACTTATTGGATTTGGATGTATATTTTTGCACTATCTATGTTCCAAGAAACTTAATTCACTTGCATTAAATTCTAAACTAAAATTTCTTCTTGTTAGTTCTAGTTTAATGAAAAGGTCAACAAAACCATTCGATCTATGAACGATGTTGCTACTTTCATTATGTACTGTGTGATTTACTAGACTCTGGTAAGCACTCACTCTAATGCATCTTCGAACTCTCCAAATGAAGATCTATGAATTTTACTATACATTCTTCCGTGCAATTCTATGTTTGAAAACTTGATGTGCAGATTGGTTGGCCATGACATGCAGCTTTCTTTAATGAAATTCTGTGTGAAAACACAACATTGATCTGGGGGTTTTGGCGTAACAACAGGAATAAGAGAGTAATGGACAAAAGCCACCTGATGATTCAATCTCCATTAAAAGTGGTCTATGCGTAAAGGGTTCTTGTGTTTTTATTTTTGTGGGTAGTGCGAATCTGATATTACTCTAGATGTTTTGGATTTTAGCTTTAAATATTTTTCATGAAATGATAATTTCATTTTCCTCTGAAAAATAGATATATGATCTAAATTAGAATTCATATAAATTTAATAAAAAGATTACAAATTAACACCAATTTAGAATTAACATAAATTTTGAAGTTTTGAAATTACACCTATATCCCTTCAAAAATTCTCCATTTACACCTAAGTCCCTACCATTAGGGCTTTGACGAAAACTGTTGAGGTTAGTAAAAAAATTTCATAAATTTCAATTTTTCCCCCACATCTAATATTCTCATGTATATTTTTACACTTATATAGCGATAAATACAATATATATATATATATATATATATATATATATAGAGTTAAGGTCATTATCATTGAATTTTTTTCTTATAAGTACAAAATTAATGCTAAATAATATATTTTTAAATTTGAAATTAGATATTATCTTAGTTATATATATAAATAATGAAATTGGTATAAAATGTCTCTATACATATACGGTATTTAAAAACATCAACCTGGCCATGAAATATATTATATTTAGAATGTTAATTTTTATGCACAAAAATTGAAGGATAAAGTTCTTGTGCAACTTGTGTGCACTTTGCGCTTCAGGTTTTTTCCCCCCCGAAGTATATGGACATTTCGAGCTTCGAAACATTCAAAAAGGCATTGCACTTAGTATATCATACAATAAAGGCATCAACTATTTTCATTCAAATATATATATATATATATATATAATGGAATATGTACATATTGCATTGCTAATAAAATTTGATTAAGAATAGGAATAATTTTACCGTACTCTTTATGTGTTTTCACACACGCACTCACTCATACATAATAACTCACCCAACGATTGCTTGCTCACCCTATTGTCTTTGTCTCATCCATTCTCTATTATCTCTGTGTCTCTCTTGTTGGAATGGGTGACCAAAACCCAATTGGATTGGTTGTTTTTCATTCGACAATATTTATAAAGTAATATTAGATTGATGAATAAGGTAAGAATTAATCAAGATGGCAATATGTTTTGTTGAGCTTACTACTGATATTGAACGGGATTTCAATGTCACAATGAAATGCCCTCGGATCGAAAGGTTAACCCATGGAGTTGGGTTGCGCATAAGTTTGGCAGCTATGAAACAAACTCCTAAGGGTCGGTCTGGAACGTTTCAAGTCGAGGGCCTCGAGATTGGGAATCGAGGATCCTATGGAGACTTGCACTAAGTACTGCAGCCGTGTTTCATCGGCAGGAGACGTAGGTCGTCTGTGCAATTTTAGTGGGTTAGTTGGCAAGGTTGTCAACTGACTGAAGTGACTCGTGGGAATCGTCATATGGAAACCTCTTAAGGCTTGGTCGGTATGATTGGGATTCTCGGTTTCGATAGTACGAGAATTAGTCCTCTGACTTGAGGAATCATGACAGTCACGTGCATACGAAGACTGTATCTTGGATATGGCAAGAGGTGGCTGTGTCGTGAGACATGGTCATCATAAGCCTTATCCAGTGGAGTTGGAGTATGTAGCGAGGACTGTGGATTCCAAGAGAGGATCTGTCCCCTGTCATTATATGACAAAAAGTTCTCCCATGCACCTTGAGATGGTTTAGACTCTAAAAATCTTTGCCCAAAGCGATTGATCGATCAAGGATAGGTTTGCTAGATCGGATCAGTAGAGTAAACACATCTCGAGTGTTAAGCATAGTTGCCTAGTCAAGGATGGGAACCGACACCTATTCCATGCCCTAAACTAAGGCCAGGAGATGGTTGACAGTAGGACCGTACTCGTATGGATTCGAAGCCTTAATGCTCATGCCAACATTCACCTAGTGTCTAGTGCCATAGACTGTTGCTAGACAACCACCCATGGTAACGGGCTATTTTCGGTTATGGGATAATCAGAAATAATTAATTAAATTATATTAATTAATTGTGTTGGTCACACATGTCCAAGTCTAGCTAAGGATGAACCTAAAGAGTCACACCCTACCACTATAGTGGGATAGAATTAATTTGGAATTAATTCTAGAAGAGTCGGATTAATTTAATTGGATTAAATTAATCTTTGGAGCGAATAAATGATTTTATCATTTATTTAGACCAATCCATTGGATGGATGACTGGAAATTTAATTAATTGGATTAATTAGAATTTCAAGTTAGCTAGTAAAATTAATTAGATTAATTTTATTGCACTTGGTCCAATTTACAAATTGGATTTATAAATTGAAAGAGAGAGCATGGGCTTGGATCTTTTTATTAGATTAAAAGATAAGGAGATGAATGTTGGCTTATGATTAAATTAGATTTAATATAAGTCCATAAGACGTGGGCTTGATCCTATAGAGCCCGGTTCATTAAATACTAACCAAAGGCCTTGGTTGGACCTTGGCTAAGTTAAGGAGGACATTTTTGGAAGGTTCTTTGGCTTATTTAGAAGCCAAAATTCGTGCTTAAGGGTGGATAGGGTTAGGATGGTTGTTTTGGAGCCTAACTAGGTTAGGACTCCTAGTATGTGTATGACTAAGTCATATATATACCTTCATTAAACCCTAGCCACACGCACAACACATACTAGCCTCTCAAAACCTCACAAATTTAGTGCCTCTCTCTCTCTCTCCCATGTTCTCCATATCAGTTTTTATTTGGTCTTAGAGATCAAAAGGAAAAACGACAGAGAGAAAAAACGTTAATTCATAGCGATTGTTTTGATCTCTATCTCTTCTGTGGAGATTTTACTAGCACAAAATCTCTAGATCCTTTAGTGGTGGTGTGTCATTCTTGGGAGGATCTCAAGATCGAGGTCTCGTCGTGGACGGATCCGGAAACGAACATGGAGAGGAGATAACGCTAGTAGCCGTACGAGAAAAATGACAAAGGTAAAATTCCATTTATAGTTTTCACTCCTTGTTTTTCTCGTGATTTCTTAGCCTATGCTTTATTTTTTAATACACTGAACGCCCAAGAAAGATAAAGGGTACACCCCTTGATCAGAACTGATTTCATAAATTATCGCACGTTTTACAGTTTTCTCGATTATTCGCGCTTTCGCTGCGCTTCCCGGGCCGATCCGCTTCCTAGAAGTGGTATCAGAGCCGCATTCGATGTATATGCCTAGAATCTAACGTGTATGACGTGTTTCAACATATTTACATGTTTTAGTCGGCTTTGGAAGCATGATTTTTGAATTTTAATTGCATATCTAGATCTATGGTTTATGTATTTTATTTTGCATTTAATTTTGGACATGAGATTTTTTATTGAAATTTGGAATTTCTAAAAATTGATAATTTTCTTGTTGTTTCAGAAATTGATGAAAAAAAAGTTTCAGAAAATCGAAAAAAAAAAAAACGAGCAGCTGCCGACGCTGCCGGCCGTCTAGCAGGCAGGCTGCCTGCACGCGCCCGTGCGCCTGCTGCCGACCAGCTGGGCCGGCCGGCCGTCTCACTTGATTTTTTCTAATTTTTCCAGAATTTTTCATTTTTTATTTTTTTTTGGTTTTTCTGCATATTTTTCTGAAACAGTTAATTTTGGTGAATTTAATTTTTGGTTGAGATTTGGTATTTCCCAAGATTAAATTACTAAAATTAATTTGAATGGATTTTTCAAACAAGAATTGATTTTTGCATGGATTGCACTTATGTCCATTATTAAGTTGCATTATTTTACATATAAATTTTTGAGATTTGATGTGTAATTAATTTATGATATTGGATGTCATTAATTATAATACATGGTTTACATTATATTTTGGGTGCATTTTTATTTTTTGAAAATAAATGTGCTATTTTGTTAATTGGATTAACATGTATGATCACGAAGCCTATTGGATCTTGTGTATGGTTTATTTTCTGTTGGGTTGGGGTCTTCGTACCTCTTATTTCCTTTTCCTCTTCGTTTTTAGCCTAAATGTTTAAGGCTTGCTTTCTCCCTATTAATGTACTTCCCCAACTGATGATTGGGGTTTCTTTTTAAGTTGTAATGAGAGTAGAATAGGTGAAGAGCATTTTACTTTATTTTTTAATAATTGTAAAGAGCAAGCCTAGATGATGGAGGCCCATGGTGGAGGCCATGGGTTGGCCCACGGAGATCCATGGAAAAGAGGCTCGAAAGATGGAGCCCACAAAGGAAAAGAAGAAATAAAAAGAGATTACAAGGCCCATAATGTGTTGATGAGTTAATATCTTGTAATTATGTAGGCCTACCTTAG
>JACGWL010000556.1:0-11995 GCA_034509725.1 Sesamum angolense
CGGAGACAGAAGGACGATTCCGATTTCTTGCTCGTTACTATACAATATATGTGAAGCATTTAATCTGTACACTTAGGACATCCCCTCCTAAAAATGACAAAAATTACCACTTGACCTAATAAACGTTTTTGAACATTACATCTTACACTCTCTCTGAAAATATTCCATTCACACCTGACCCCTCTCCTTAGAATTTAAAAAAAAATGCTAAAAAATGCTAATATAAAGAAGAAATAACATACATATCCTGAAAAGTTACCAAGGGTGAGCATCAACGGTCAAGCTACAAATATTGACATCCAAAAAAAAAAAAGTTTAATGTAACAAAATGATAAAAGAGATGAGTATATTTTCACTCCTTGATCAACAGCATATTTATATAAATTATTCTTATCGTTTGCATAATTATAAAAAGCACCCATGGCAGCTAATAAAATCATAAATAACTTGTGTAATAATGTTGATATTTTTGTGGAATACATGTAATTTTTCAAAAAGTATGGGTGGTTTATGTAAATTATATTGATTTTTCTAGTGGGTGTATGTGTAGTAATCTAGAAAGCAGTATACAAACCATCCTTATTTTTTGCATAATTACGAAAACCACCCATTATGGCCAAAAGTAGGGGTAGTTTGTGTAATGATATTGACGTTCTTGTAGGGTATATGTATAATTTTTTTTAAAATATGGGTAATTTATGTAACTAATGTTGATTTTTTTTTATAGATATATACGTAGTTATCTAAAAGCACTAGGAACAATTTATATAAACAGACCATAAATCAGGGGGTGTAAATATAATTATCTATGATAAAACAATTACTCCACTTGCCATTTCTAAATTAAATTATAAACTACTCCTACTATTTTGCAAACCACAAAAAAGAAAAAAAAAACAAAAAAATATGATGAGTATAGTAAGTTATATTAGGTGGTATATATATGTTACAAAAATGGGAAGATCCCACATACCCTGAGTTTAGTTTTTGTGATGATGTATCTAATTAGGACAATATTATATAAACCAATTATTTTTGTACATGATCTAACTTTATATAGTCTCGGAATTTATCCCTAAATGGACCTCGAGTCCATGTGTTACACAAAATCTTGTTGCTACATATACATAATGAAATTGTATTTGGAAATAACTATTATTTCACTTGAATAAATATTTTTCTAATAAACACGCTGATAGGTTGGAAGGTCATATCTGGTCTTTTTCTGAGTGAGTAAAAAATAAATTTGAAATCAATAAGAATTTAATGTTAGAAGGATCTATACGAAAATACTCGAACGGTCAAATTAGAGATAGTGCAGGGGTCGTATGGTCGGAGCAAAAAATTGGATAAACCTTCCAACATAGATCAATATTATTTATAGCTTTCGATAAATGTACGGACGACACTGGGGCTTTTTCTGATGTTGATATGTGTCCAATATTAAAGGGCTCGTATCATGGGTATTTGGATTTGATCAGGTCGAAAACGCGTCAATTTAAGTTACAATTAAAATGCATAAAAATTAAAGATTAAATTAAGTTTATTAAATATGCCGGGATTTAATTGTCTTCATGGCTTCTTGGATTTAGTTTAATTATCACATAAATTTTTTAAAATCCAAATAAATTTTTCGTCAAACGTGGTCGAGTCTTTTGAATGAGAGAAATTTTATTGATAATTATATATTTTTCTCTATAAATGCGACAATATTATCTCTAGATTTGTTCATTTGCTTTGAAATAATGAGACCATAATATTAAAAATTCCGAGCACTATAATTCAATCATTTTTTCATTGGCTTAATTGAGAATGATCAATTATTTAAATAAATATTCAAATAATTAAAATGATAGTAGACGCTCATGACAACTGCAAAAGGACTTTCCAAATTGATCCAGAAGAACAATAATTTAATCTATTATAAATAAGATATAAAAAAATAACTTAGGTCAAAGCATCACCAAAATTAAAGAAATTATTAGCTAAAAGAGGTGGCTTTATATCATCCATACAATAAATAAATAAAGAAAATAAAGAACTTGTACTTTTTAATAGTTAACAGGCCACATACCCAACATATTTTTTCTCGGCTGACAAGAGTATACGAATCACTTTCGATCAGATGGATGAAAATTCAATTCTTTTGTCGATATAAAAATAATGTTAGTGAGTAGTTTTTAAGTATAATTATAAGAAACTTACGCTCCTAAAGACCTATGATACTGATCGGAGTTAAAACGGTAGTAGGTTCCATTCCGTTTGCCAATGTGAAGATTGTGTCAGTGAGTATTTTGTAAGTACGATAAGCAACTTATGTCCTGACTGTTTATATGTTTTTTCATATCAGTTTTTGAAACAGTAATTAAATTGAAAACATATTTATATATATTTATTCTCATTGAAAACACATTGATTTGACACCACAATTCAATATAAAATATAATCTCATTACTAATCCACATATATTTTCATTTCACATGCAAATCTCTATAAAATTAAAAATAAATATTTTTTCCCGAAAACTAAAAATAAAAATATAAGCAAACAGGCCCGTCGCTCAAAATTTTTATACTAAAAAAAAAAAAACAAAAGAGTTGATAGGCCACGTACGTGCCCACTATGTCAATGCACCACAATCATAATCACAAGAACAAAATTAAAAAATATTATCATAATCGGTACCAAAAGTTAGGCAAATATATGAAATAATCAATGATTGAAATATAATACTCGCAGCCCACCTTTTCAAAGTGTTCTTGCGAGTCCAAAAGCAGATCATGAAACAATTCTTGCCGGCTGACCAACGCCTAATTCTTGCATCACTGTGCTAATCCTTTAGCACAGTTTAAGGGTTTCAGATCAATCAGACGACGCCAAGTGTATGTGTCGCTTTTCGAGCTACATGTTGGAACAAGAGGAACAGGGCCCACTTGATTTTGTCTTGATCCGACATCAGTGGTCAACCCTCGGGTTAAATTAGCCAAACCGTGGTTAGGTTAAGTGTTTGTGCAATAATTAAAGTGAACTTGGAATTTTGAGTAGGAAAGAGCAAAGATTTGTTGATTGGATCTGGCGGCAGTGTCAATTTTCCCTTTTTTATGCTATGGGGGTTGGGTTGGGTTGGGTTGGGTTGGGTTGGGGTGGCGGATATTCGTGTTGAATATTTGGCCCTATGCTGAAAATATTTGTGGATAATTTAGTAATAAAAAAACACGTAATTAAAAAGGATGTAAGTGTCATTTAAAATAAAGAAAGAAAGAAAGTACTATACTCCAAAGAAGATTACTCGAAATTGTATCGACGAATAAGGTGTTGGATAGAATAATATAATAGTTTGTATACTCATTTGTAAGCATTCTGGATGCAACCCATTTAGAGAGAGAGCTTTGATTAGTGGATCTGTTTATACAGCAGGCAATCCCTGTAGTTGATATTTACTTAGTCATTTTTAGAAATTAACTCTTGTAATATCAATATTATTATTTTAAAATAAATTATCAGTAACTGTTGAATTTGACGACCATTGACACGCAAGAGCTATAGTTGTTTGCAATTGTGGAACTTCAAAATTTTTAAGACATATGACGTTAAGCTGTTGCATTATTTGCGATTGTTGGATTCATGAGAGCAATGATTCCAATATAAACCGACGATCTCCTTCCAAGGAATTTCTACAAAGTCCAGGCCTGCAATCTCCTCTTCAACAACTGTTACGAGATCCGTATTTCTCACACTAGCCAACAATCTCATTTCCGACAATTGTCAAGAGATCCATTATTGTCATACATACCAATAATTTTTTTTTCTAACAATTGTTTCTGATGAGAATCAAATCCGCAATCTTAACTATAATATATTTAAATTCATCAATTAAGGATAATATATAACTTTTTAATTATTTAATCATATTATGTCTCAAGTAATTAACAAATATTCTCAAAGTGTGAACTCAATCAAGACTTTTGAATTGTCCTAAGAAACGAGTTCAAGATCATTAGAAGAGGAAAAGGGCATTATGGGAACAATAAAAGGGTAAATTACATTGTTGGCCCTCATGTATATTTTGCAACTCTTTAGTAGAAACCTATACATTTATAAATGTAGTACTTACTCTATACCCTTCTACTTAGATATAACCCCCCCCCCCCCCTCCTAATCCAAAGTTGTGTCATTCTCTAACATTGTAAGTTGATAAATAATTTATTTCTTAATTTTTTTATAATTATCCTCTACATTTTACGTATTTTATACACATAGATATATATATAACCATCAGTTGATGTACTATTTGATATAGACACGTGTCTCACATTAATTATAAAAAAGAAGCTTGAGTGGCTTATTAACCTAAAGGCCTCACCTCTCCAGCAACGCGTTTTTTTCGTAACAAAATTGTTAGGCTCGTACGAAGTCATATTGACAATATCTCATACAACAAGACACTGATCGAGTGGTAAAATCACATCATTTGACATCGTATTGTGGAGAACGAGGCCATATATCTCTCTCAAGCTCCTCGTCTAGGGTTCAATGATGTAGGCAAGCTTTTCATATTAGTTGTAAACCAGAAATTGACTTATAGATTCTAAGGAACTTCTCCCTAATGAGAGAGCCTATTCACGATAAAATCGTGAGGATAGTACAAATTTAGAACAGACAATAACCTGTACAATGGGATATCGGTTGAGTCATAATTATATTATCATCAAAAGAATTTAATACATAATCTATATCTAAAAATTGCATGCTCCTCTAAGTATCCCATCTCAAAAGTTCCAATTTTAGCATATATATTATCTTATATTTTTGGCAATTCACCAAAGATTGTTCAACTTTTATAGCAGCAATATTTCACAATCAAATCAGCTTATCCAAGTTCAATGTATCTCACACAATTTATTCCACTTGATAAGAATGTGACTTATAAACTTATGAACTAGTAAGTTCCTCATCTCAAGTCTCAACTCTCAAATCACTATCACCTCAAAAAGGTTGAAAAATTCATTAAAATTTCAAATAAATAGACAGTTTAAAGGGGTTATATTCAAATGATTTTCTTTGGAAAAAATCTTCCCATTTTTTTAAATAATCTCTACATTATACGACAGCGCTCGTACAAAATTAAAATTAAGTCAAACGACTCATTTTATTTCATTTCCTCACAAATTCAAATCAGCTCAAAACTATTCTGAAAAAAGTATTTAAATAAAATAAACTATTATTCAATTTTTATAATTACGATTATCCTCTATTTTTTTTCGTAATTTCTCGAAAACTTACATTAGGTCAAGATAATAACATTTATTTTCTTAAAAAATGAAAAAAAAAAGTTTTATATTTTGCAATTATTTATCCACCTTTGAACTAAAAAATTTTGGCCTGAATCCACCAAAAATCACTTCAAGTCATCAACCTTAGACTTCCCTTTTGTATTTCTATCAAAGTTCAATGTACTGGAAACAATTTATACATGAGAGAACGCGACTTACAATATCTTGAACTTAAATCGCTATCACCTTCACCTCCACGAGTTGATTAGCGACATCCATCTTTGAAAAGAATGAAAGAAAATGACCTGGTCAGTACCAATTCATGAGATCCACGTGTCGCGCTGCGGACAAGACAGCATGGGAATTTGGTGCAGTGGCTGTCCAATCCCTGCAAATTCCCACAAAGCCGAAAAGGCTAAAGTGGTCTTTTTGACTTTGGGCAAAATGGATTGCAAGCTAATTTCAGGTAATTGATGTTAATGCTTTTGTTACATCTCCTTTTTATTACATCCGGACAGCTGTTCCCAATACAAGGTTAAATATCGGGTAATTATAATTAGTTGGACTGATATTCGATATAATTATGAATATTTTTGTTGTTATTTAAAAATTTTTCAATGTCAATCTTATATCTGATAAAATTATAATTTTATTTTTAATTGTAAACTTTGCTCTTATTTTATTTTTTTTAAATTGGACTAGACAAATAATTTTTTTTAAAATATTGTAAAAAAGATTTTCACTTTGTTTATATAAAAAATATTAATTTCTTTTTTAAAATAATTAAATTATAATTTATGTTCACAATGACATTTTTATCAGTTAACCACAAAAAATGAATGAAAACATGACGGAGACTAAAAGACTGGACTAGTTCTTGGACGATTGTTAAAGTCAGGGGCGTATTAGTAATTCTCCAAACAACGATGGAGTATTTGTAACTATATCAAAACCTCGTGGAGCTTGTTGTAACTTAACCTTAAATTTTTGTGACATTCCGGAGTCTATGCACTGAGTGAATGAATGAATGATCCATTACTTAACATTGTTCAGTACATTCAAACTCAAAATCTAATTTGACACGTCGATATGTTTAGATCAACTGACATGCTCAAAGGAAATAAATATACAAAAAACTACTATAAAAATATTTTTTATATATCCATATTTGTGAAACTAAAACTGGACAATATTTCAGTTGTGAAGTCTCAACTTTACCACTCAAGCAATATCTTATTCATACGTACCCCTTAATTTCGGAAAATGATAGATATATCAATTATCCACCCACAATAGTTTGCTTCAAATGTAGCATCTATAGGACCTAAATACAGTTAAATAAAAATAAAAATAAATAAATGTGTGTAAACATACATTTAATTTTTGTCGGAAAGTGTAATAGATTAGGGAATTCGTAGAATCATTAACAACATTCATTTGCACGTTGGACTAACATTAATAGTTATGATGTTTATGTAATCCAAGTTGGATTTGGTCGTCTATAGTTGAAAATTAGTATCTGAATCTTTTAATATTTGAAAATCTTATTGGTGCAATCAAATTTTTACGTTGGATTTATTGAAACATAAACATTATAATTGTTACCGACTTATAAAACGATTAAATATTTGAGATGTTATAAAAAGAGATGCATTATGAATCACTCAATAAATTAAGGTACTCAAAAATATTTATTCAAAATTTTATTGTAAAAACAAATTTTGCGATGAATATTTTTATAGTTAAAAAACTCAAAGAAATATTGAAAATCTTGTTCATGAAAACAATCCTTATAGTCTATTTATTAGGAGAGGAACATTATAATCGTCAATAACTTATTGTAAAAGAAAGGTCATGAATATCAAACTCATAAAAAAGAAGCCATGTTGCTCTCACCTCTTTTCCCTCTCCTAGTAGTTCGACTGCCGACCATGGTGGCAGAGGCAAGGCGGAGCACGCTTTTACAAGGGAGGGGGATTGTTTCAACCTTCAAGTTCTTTGTGTTATTCATCCCTTGCAGAATGGGTGACCAGTATATAAATTCCATGCAAACTCTGGGACGAGTTAGGGCAAGATGGTAGGGTCGTTGGGGTGATAGTGGATCGAGCACTACGCCCACGACTATAGGTACTCTGGCTGAGGTGCAGGCCTTTGGAATGCAAACTGTTGCACGTGGGTCGTCCAGTACTCTTAGGGTTCATAGCCTCACAAATCTCTTACTCGATTAGAGTGTTTTTCAGGGTAGGCCTGTCAATAGGTAGAGCGCCCATACCCTAAAATTACCCACAATAATATTGGTATGTAGGTCCAGACCCAATGGGTCCAAGACCCGAAACCTATTCCACTAGACCTGAATTTCAGGTTCGAGCCCAAACCCAACCTTACTTTGACCTATGAACCTTCCCTCTCTCCAGAAACCTTGTCGGCCACCTCCTCAAGTGCGTCGAGTCGCCCATCCCTAATCTCCAATCTTTCGGGCAAGCGCCTAAATTTTATGCCCGACCCATTCATCCACCCTCTCGTCGGAAGTTGGATCCAAATCGACACACAACTTAAACCACTACGACTTCAGAAACTAAGCCAAAAAATTTGGCCAACTCTTCCTTCCAAAAATGGGGTAGCGCAACACCGCCGTAACCTCATCCACAGAACTCGCCAAAGAAGTTCTCCTCACAAAGGGGCAAACTTCGCATCTGGCTGATCCTAGGCCGATCTCAGGTGTTAATACCTAGGACCGACCCAACCCAGTTGCCTAGGACCACCAGGTCCTGTTCGAGGCTTACTTGGGCTTCTTTTTTTTTTTTTTTTCCTTTAATAATGCATGACATAGAATTTTTATTTTATTATTTTAAGTTGATTATTCAAGTTGGTCTTTTATACTTTTAAAACTCCAAAACTTTTATCTTTATTGTTCTACTTCTAAATTTTTAGTACATCAATTTATTTAATACTCTTTGTTTATTTTTTCAAAGAGTATTTTGATTTCTTTTTAGATTTCTTATTATCTAAGTTTATTATTGTAAGCTTATGATAAAATATTATTTAAGTTTAGTATATAGTCTTAACTATTTTTTTCCTATGCCATAAAATTTTAGTGATATAAATTTATTATTTATTTCATAAATAACCATAAATTTAAGTAATTATTCAAGAGAACGCCTCAATTTCATAAAATAAAATAAAAACAGGCACATTCGAATTTGGTTAGGGCCTGGGTTGGGCTTGGCTTGGACATCAATCGAGTCGGTCTATGGGTTGAGTCTGAGTTTAAAAATGGTCCCAATTGGGGCATTTTTAAAGGCCCAAGACCATCCCACAGTCGATTATAAACAGTAGTGGGCCATACAATCATATTTCGCAACAATTCACTAAAATAAAATTTCATGACCGTCAAAACTCATAAAAACTCAAAAAGTTTATAAAAGTTGATTCGTAGAATCAAATTTCATGGCCAGCTTACTAAGAAAGAAATATCAACACAGTCAAATTTATAAAAGCTAAAATAAATTTAAATTTGATTCATACAATCAAATTTAGCAACCAACTCATTGAAAAAGAAATATTACGACCGTCAAATTTATAAAAAAAAAAAAATCTAATTCGTAAAACTAAACTTTGCTACAAACTCACTAAAATAAAATTTGACAATTGTCAAACTCATTAAAGCTAAAAAAACTCCGAAACATAATCCGTACAATTAAGATTTTGCAACCAACTTATTGAAAAAGAAATATTTATGACGTCAAACTCATAAAAGCTAAAAAAGCTAAAAGAGAAATTGAAATTCTTATATTTGTACAATCAAATTTTAGCTCATGAAAAAGTAGATGTTATGACTATCAAACTCATAAAAGCTTAAAAGAGTTTTTAAAATCTAATGCGTATCATCAAATTATAAAACTAACTCACTGGAAAAGAAATCTCATGAACGACAAACTCATAAAAGCTCAAAATTTATGAAATCTAGTTCATACACCTAAATTCCACTGCCAACTCACTGAAAAAAAAATGTCATTATCATCAAACTCGTATGCACAAAAAGTTTATGAAATTTGATTCGTACAGGCAAGCTCTTTTACCAACTGGCTAAAAAAAATGTCATAAATCGTCACACTCACAAAAAGGTAGAGAGAGTTTGAAATTTAATTCGTTCAATCAATTGAGCGCTAACTCACTGAAAAATAAAATGCCATGACTCATACAATTATATTTAACAACCAACCATTAAAAAGAAAGGATAAATTACATTGACACCCCGGATGTTATGTCTAATTACACAGATATTCCATGTCCTGTACAAAATTGCAATTACATCCATTGAGGTTAAAGTTGCAATCATAAGTACACCTCTATTCAATGGCGAAATTTCAGGAACATCTCTAGGCACATTGGCACTATTACCCCCCTCAAGAAATGTACCTATAATTTTATAAAAGGTGTTTGTATAATTAGGCATACTTCAAGGGATGTTTATGTACTTTACCCAAAAAGAAATGTTATGATCATCAAACTAATAAAGGCTAAAAAACTATTAAACCTACTCTGTACAATCAAATAATGGGATCAACTCACTGCGAAAGACAACCATTGCACTCATAAACGCTCAAAAAATATATTTTGATCTGAAACTTTACAATCAAATTTACGTACGCCAACTTCACTCAGAAGAACTATGATCATGATCGTCAAACTACATAACACTCAAAAGTTTCTTAAAATATAATCCATACAATCAATATTTTCAACTCCGACTCGACTCTGCAAAAAAAGATCATAAATAGTTCGAATGAGACGTCCAAATGTCACAAATCACTCATTAAAGCTTGCGTATAAAGTGCGTGATTCGATACAATATGTCATTTAATCCCGCTGACCAACTAAACTAAGATTAATCAATTGATTTCTGATGAGAATCAGAGACTACAGTAACAAGCGTACAATAGTGTTTCATAAATTTGATTTCAATGCAACTTACAATTTATACGCGATTTGCCATTATCAAAAAAGCATCCCGACAGGGGGGGCCGGAGGGGGGGCATTGACGGAGTCCGAAAAGCTGGCGACGAAAAAACGAATGTCAAAGAAAAGAAGTGACTAAAGGTCTCAATGTGTGTTGACGATATTGAACTTCGCGGGCGTTACCAAGGGGCAGCTGGAGAATAGGAGACCCATGGGGGGGATTTGTGCGGGGGATTCATGGAAGCGTGAGAAAAAGAGAACTCTGAAATGCAGTAGCCGAGAGCGAAGGAGGTTGTGTACTTGGCCAGGAGCTGGCAGGCCCGGGCATAGAGAAAGAGGGCAAGGTATAGACTATGAGCCTCAGAGGCTCATAAAGCCTAACAAAGCGAGATATCCAATGAATTCGCTAATTGCTAACAATCAAACATCTCTCTCAACCCAACGACGGTGACCTCCATAAAAATGAACAATATGTCATGCACGGCTCCACAACATCCGTAACAAGTTCAAAAAGCATTTTCTTAAAGATCTAATTCGTCTACGAAACCTTTTACGTAACGGGTGGTCCTGACTGAAAAGGAAAACGATTACAGACCGCCCATAGATTAATAAAAAGGACATACACAGCACCTAACTTTATGAAGACTTTCTTTTGTACGGTCAAACATTTTTACGGCTTTTTCAAGCCTCACCGAAAGAAGTACAAATAATTACTCTGACTGACTGTTGCTTCAACTTCAGCTAAAAATTTTTCGAAAAATATTAGCAAGAATCTTATTGCCAAACCAGTATCAAATTCTAGTGCGGACCAGCCCCACCACAATAGATGCCTCTACTGATCATAATGAGATCCCACAACTTATTGAAGCCACACATCCAAGTGGCCGACACAACCAACAGTGTAAGGTGGTGGAAGAGTCATCAATTCACGCATGGCAAAGGTAACGAACCTCTCTTCTTTCTGGGCCAAAAGTATGTGACTTTCAATGTGAAAGAAACAAAATAAAAACAGCAATAGCCTAATCTCTCTTGGCGTTCTCTCCATGTGAGCCTCGTGGTCATTTGCGTCCACAATTGTAAACAAGTGTAATAGATTGTTCCACAAGCAGCAAACTTTTTGGCCTGAGTAAAGCACCTATAATCCAGCTTCGCTTAGAATCACTTTCTTTTCTCACCCTCCTTTCCGCTACACTCAGAGAGAACACAGGAAACTTAACTATTTATTGTTTCTTATTGCATCATATCAGTGCGTGACTTCCTGCTAGAAAGGTTCAGTGTCATCAGCTCTCGGCGGTGTTTCCGATGGCTTCTCTTTCGGCGTGTTTGCGTCTGCCCATCCCTTCTTTCTGTGTTTGCATTGGGGCTCAGCCTCAGTGTGTGTTTAAGGGTGCAATTGTTAGTGCATCGAGCGTTATATGATATGATTCGGTGGTTTTTTTTTTTCTGTGTTTTGACTGTGATCTCATGCAGTGTGAGTTGACTGCTGCGAGGAACACACGATTGTGGCGCGAGCTATTGAAAATGACGAATCGACAAATGGAAATTGCCCGCCTGGATTTCGGTTCGATCCGACCGAATTGACGAGAGTCATCACGCTCCACTTACCCGTCGAGGAACGTTCGCTTGACTTGCGGCTTTCCTCTGGCTAGCTGCGCTGATTGGGGAAGTGGAATATGACACGAGGCTGAGCCGCTGGAATTCGCCATGTGATAAGTTGTTTAAATTCGGTGGTTGATGTCCCGTGTGGTTTTTCTTTTTTTGTT